>JAOWBP010004015.1:23001948-23065635 GCA_028571105.1 Tragopan temminckii
CGCGGCGGTGTTGCTCCTGGGGTGCTGCGGCGCGGTGCTCGCCAGCGGCATCCAGGTACGAGGGCTGGAAGGAGAGCGGTGGTGGGGACAGAAGGCGAGCGGCACCGCAGGCACCGCAGACTCTGTTCTGCTGCCTGGGCGCTGCTTCCTTCATCTTGCCGGCGCGCGGCGGAGCGCGCTAGCTCGGGCTGCCCCTCGTGGGGTGGAGCCCCGCCTCGCTCCGCCCCAGCCCGGCTGCGGTGCCACCGCCCCGGGGGTGGGGCCTGGTGCGGGAGTGCGAGCGCGTGCGGCTTGCTTAGAGAGTGAGAAGTGTCGTTAAAAAACCCTCCTTTGTTTTAGTACTTTTGCAACCTCCTGAAATGCAGTTTTGCTCTGGTAATGCAATATAACTTTCAGTTGTGCGAGCTCTTTTTGCTTTTTCTGGGCGTTTTTGCAAAGCCGTGTGTGAATAAAGAGTTCCCCTGGCCTTTGTGCTGCAGTTCTGCCCGCTTCGAGCGACTCTGCGGGCCGCATCGCCTGCTGCGCTGACTTCTTATATCAGTAATGTGCTTTTTGCACAGTGCACACGCTGCTCCTGGAGCCCCGGCCCCGCTTGGTGTCCTGATGCTTGTGATCTCCTTGGAAGGGGCCCCGTGCCCTGCAAAGCCTGTGGGGAGCCATGGTTGATTGAGATAGAGGATTGCCTGGCTCCTTGTTTCTAAACATGGGGCTTAAAACTACAGGTTGATTTCTCTGCTAGAAACAAGACTGAAGACTTTTTCTGAATAAACAAAAGGAACAATAAAACAGAACTTCACCCATGCCCCTTACCTCACTAAGAAAGAAATTGTAAGTCGATAAATTAGTGTATTTTGTTTTTGGAGCATACTGTGGTGTAGTCACGCGTGGGCTTTCCTTGTTAACTAAGCTGAAAGTGACTAATGGATCTTTTTGTTTGTTGTTTAGCAAGTTTCAAGGAAACATTAGTTACAGTTAACTTGGGTAGAATGTGTGATGTGGAATAAGAAAAATCTCTGGCTTTGAAGCTTTTGTAAATTTTATTTTAGGTATGGTAAGTGCAAGAATACATCAAACATTCTTTGTTTTGTGGAAACAAAAGCAGAAATGGTCATTTCTTTCTTCCTGCTGAAAAACATCTAATATTGTCTCCATCTCTCAGGATCAAGCAGAACAGTTCTTCAAAAGCAGACATACGAATAACTGGGCCGTTTTGGTAAGTGTAGTTCTGGCAAATTCTACAAAAAAAGGTTTTCAGCTTTTCATTATGTGCTGTATTTGCAACAGTTGCGCAGTAATTCTGTTCATTTGAAAGAAATGGAATGAAAGGATGAAGACTTGGAAATAAATAAATTTGAAGTGATCCCTGCAAATCTATTAACTGTAATAAAATTATCTGTTCCATGTAATTACACATCAAGGACTCAGAACACAGAGTTACGTGGCAGATTTCATTAAAGTAAAGTTCAACAACATTAAAACAGTTAAATTATCACAGTGCATATTGAACCACATGTAGTTATGATATCAGAGAGGTATGTCTCTTTGACCAGGAAGGTATAATTTGTTTCTGATTTGTGTGTCCTTAGTCAATCTGTTAACTTGTGATAACAGGCTTAGAATAAAATAAATTCAGGAGACATAATGTTTAAATCAACTGTTGTTAATTTTTTTTCTTTGCCATGAATCTTTTATTAACTTTGAATAATACTGCAGAAATGGTTTTTAATCACAACTCAGGTCTTAATGACTAATTTGTTTCAGAACACTGTCATGATTACTCAGTAGCAGATGTTTGTTTTACAGATACTAAAATTTAGCAACATAAAATGAAAGTAAATAGTAATGAATTGAATTAGAAGGAATAATTTCTATATTCTATAAAGTACAAACTAGAAACTATTAAAACAGCATTAAAAGGAATAGTTGATATTAACAAATAAACATTTTTGTTAGTATGCTTAAAAAAAATCAAAGTGGAATGTTCTGTCTGAGGAACTATACTTTCTATCCTCAACAGATTCTCTGCAAATTATATTTTCTTAAACAGTTCATGATTTGTCTTTATAACAATTATTACAGCTTTTTTAAGCAATAAAATAGGGAGAATTTGGCTGCCATCAGTGGCTTCAAGCCTGGGAGTGTTTTCTGCTGTGTTATAAGAGGTAATGGAGGGGATGATAACGTCTTGCAAAGTCACAGGGGTATTTGCCGGGGTTAGTTTTTAGAGCTGTGAGTCTTGCTGAAAGGCAAATGTACACATGGGAGTTTTTGAAATTTGTAACTGAATGGACTTGAAAATCCTTTCAGACTGAATTTGGATTTTGATTTAAGTTTCTTTAAGTGTAGAAAAAAAGATGTTCAGTAGCACAAGTTTGCTTGAAGATATTTCTATTTGATTTGGATTTGAAGAGTTTAAAAAACTGTCTGAAATACTATGGTCATTCCTTCTTTTCTATTTTTCTGCTTTTAAAATCAGATCTTTTATAAAGCTTTTTTCTTCATCTATCTGAAAGATTGGTAAAGCAAAAGGAAATTTGTCTGTGAAGGAAAGTTGCTGTTGATGTAAAACAAACGAAAAGTAGTGAACTTGACATAAACACAAGGACAACGATAAGGCCAGCAAGGAACTGCAGCAGATTGCCTCTGAAAATTTTGGAATCTCATTGGTTTTGAGCACAGATTAAATAATATCTCACCCAGGGAATAGATCTCTTCCAACCTTAATGATTCAGTGAATGACTCATCCCCAGCCCTTCACCCTGTTGATATAACTGAACTCCTTTGAAATTTCTTGAGAGTTTGTATTCAGATTTTGGTTAGAGCTTATGTAGCTCTTTATTATGTTTGACTCCTTAAATGCAAAGTACTCTCATTGTATTTTCCCCAGTGTGGTTTGTGCATGAATTCACTTACGCGTTTATGCAGTAGTGCTCCCAGAAGGGGTTTGCTATAGAGATGAAAACTCTTCCTTAGATTTTTCTTTCATTGGATATGGAGACAGTAAGAGGAAATGGAATAGCTTATCTGCTCACTGTTCTTGCTGGTTTATTCCCTAAAATGGCATTTTCTATACTTAGTTGGGTTTTATGTCAATTTTGTCATGAGCAAACGCGTAAAGAGCATTTATTTTTTTAACATTTATTTTCCACATTTATTCCTTTGGTACAACAAAGGTTTATATGTATATAGCTTACATCATGACTTCCTTGGTGTTGCTGTTTTCTTTCTGATTTGTTACTTTGTTAAATACCTGTAATCAGTATCTTCTGATGCATAAGCCAGGCCTATTTGTCTATTTTACACTACTTAATATGGTGTTGGTTTTTCTCTTTCCTTAAAAATTCAAGGTATGTACATCTCGATTCTGGTTTAATTACCGTCACGTGGCAAACACTCTTTCAGTATACAGAAGTGTCAAGAGATTGGGCATTCCTGACAGGTGAGGGGGTCTTGGTGAACACAATTCCTTTCAAATGTGCTCTTAAAGTCTTTCTGCTGTCTGAAGCAGTATGAAAATATATTTTTCTTCCCAGTTTAAGGTAACTTAGAAATAAACATTTATCACAGTTCTTAGGTGTGCTCTTTTATGTTGGGGTTTGTTTATTTGTTTGTTTTGAAAGGATTTGTTCCTTGTTTTAAATGGAACTGTATCTGTCTGGTGGCTTAAATTATTTGTCATCTAACAGAAGAATTCATTGGGAAAATGGTTTGTGCTTCTATGGATATAGGTTGCTCTGATTTGCTGATGTGTGGGCACTATGATTCAGTTTGTAAGAGAAAAGTTCTGCTAGGATAAAACTAAACCTAAATGAATTAAGGAATAGTTCTTGACTGCTGGAATCATTATGTGGTTTAAGTTTTACAGTATGGGAATAGCAGTAACATACATGATTGGATTACTTTAGTTTAACAGTTAACCAGCAAATTAACACCAAAGTTGTTTTGCTGGATGTATGGGCAGTGTGTTTTTTAAGAATGCCATATGGTGGTTGTTTGTGCTCAATTGTCTGCATTTTATTCCAAATGAAGTAATTTATTTTGATTATTTTTGAGGATCTGTGCTTCAGTTATTTCGGATAGAGCATTTATCTTTTTAGTGTGTGCGGAGTGTATCAGCACTTAATGAAGAACAAAATTACTCTTAAAATACTCGTGTAGACATACAGGCGGTGAGATAGGTAAACAAACAATGACTACTTGGTATTTCATGTATTGACCAAATCCTGACCCTGCCAGATGTAGATATCTGGCTGCATGCAGGTTGGTACAGTGTTATCATAGTCCTTCAAGTGCTATTTTTTTATTTTTTTTTTCATGTTACTGTGAATAAAATAAAATCTGTCAGCTGTCAACTCATACGTGTTCCACAGAAGAATTTTCTATTAACACTACTGACCATGCAGCAGTGTATCAGATGTAGTATAATAGTTTGAAGAATGTTTGTGAGCTCCTCAGATTTAATGAACAAAATAATTTTCATTATCTTTTTAGTTGATCTGCTTGGAAGGGCACAGACAGGCTGGGATTTCTTCTGTGGAGCTGTATTAAGTGATTTAGCCCTGTTTTGTCACCTAGGTCTAATGCGAGTCTGTACCATAGAGTTGCTGGTGTTAACTGCCTGCATATTCAGCTGTGGCCTGAGTGAAACCTGTTGCTAGATAGCAGCCAGCTGCATTTTCCTCTGTGGCAACTTTCTAACAGTGAGTGTATTCATAAGGAAATACCTCGTAGCTAAGCAAATCTTCACTTACAATGACAGGCATCTTGATGTTAGAAGCTACTGTTTTAATCACAGGATGATTTTGTTGTGATTTCCTTTTGATTTATGTATAACTAGCATGTCTGAAAGGTCTTCCTTGTATTTCACAGTCACATTGTCCTGATGCTGGCAGATGATATGGCATGTAATCCCAGGAATCCTAAACCAGCTACTGTGTTTAGTCATAAAAACATGGAGCTAAATGTCTATGGAGATGATGTGGAAGTGGATTACAGAAGCTATGAGGTAACCATGCCTTAAATTATTGGATCTATGTTTTTATATCTCATCTTGCAAACGCTTAACACCAATGTGAAACTTTCAGTGTGCAAATGAAATGTGCATTAACAAGGGCTATTTATATTTCTAATCTTAAGCTTATGCTTTTATTAAAAAAATACCAAATGCCATAATCTACTTATTTTTGTAAAATAGTTACTATATAGAAATCTGTGTTCTATTACCTTTTTATTTTTGTGTAATATTCTTTCAAACAGCTTACCAAGAGATCTTAAAGCAGACAACAAAGAAATGATTTAGTAGTGCTGAATAATTGTTGATAAAAGTTTATAGGAGCATCTAAAGGCGTATGTAAGATGTGAAACTTTGTATAAAAAGATGAAGATACTATACCAAAATAGAAATATGTTGTGTTTTTATTATGTTCTTTCCCGAGTATGGATTTTTGCTAGCATTTGTGCTGTGTATGTCTGCTTGGACAGCAAATGGAGTTTTATAGGAGGTTTTACAATCACCATCCTGATGATATCTGATCACACAAAGACTTATGTAACTGAAATTGATCTTGTTTTTCCTCTCCTGAGTTGCAGAAGTAATTTAAACTTTTATTTTTCCATGGCAACACACAGTAATGTTGGAGCATTTTGTGAGTACATGAGCAGCTTTGGCAGAACAAAGGTATACACTGACAGGTTTTCAAATCAATGAAAAACATATTTAGAAATTATAATGATAGTAGTCTTATTGGATATAGCAGAACACCAGGCTGATATTAGTGAGATATAGTAAGAGATGCTGTGTAATTGTGAGCCTTACTGCATTAAAAATCTTGAACAGAAGATGTCTGTTGATACAGTTTATACCATACAGTATTGCATCTTACTAGGTACACTGCATGTTGTATTGTTCCATTATATTTTTTAATGGAATCCAACCTAGAATTGTTTACCCATATTTTTATCTCTAGAAAATTACTTTATGCTTCTATTCTTAGGTTACTGTGGAAAATTTCTTGCGTGTATTAACAGGAAGAATCCCACCAAGCACTCCCCGATCTAAACGTCTTCTTTCTGATGACAGAAGCAATATTCTAATATATATGACAGGTAATTAGACTTCTGTGTATACAGTTTTACTGACATTTATTATTCAGTTGGATGGATCTGTATGAAAGCATGAATTCCCATAAAGACCCCAAACCAAAAAAAAAAAAAAAGGATTGACAAATGATTTTTTTCCTTGACTTGTCATATTAACAAAGAAAACCTGTAAGACTGTACTTATTAAATATAGTTTCCAGTCTAAATTATATTTTTACTGTCCTTGTGCTGAAGTTTTACTGGAGCAAAACAATTGTTTGTTTATTTTTTAAGAAAGATGATCACCCAGACTAAGTATCTTCCCTTAACCTACATACTTGCCGAACTTGTGTTTTTTCTATCAGGCCATGGCGGGAATGGTTTCCTAAAATTTCAAGATTCTGAAGAAATCACAAATGTAGAACTTGCTGATGCCTTTGAACAAATGTGGCAGAAAAGAAGGTAATAAGAATGTATTATGTAGAGGTTAAATACTGTATTTCATTAGCATGCCTGAAATCTTACTGGTAGGCCTAACTGAACTTTCAGCAGTGATGCTGTTTGTTGTCCATAGAATTAGGTGAAAATTTACATTCAGAAAGAAGAATTTTAAATTTTGTTTTCAGCTTCCTACTGTGAGAACTGCTCCTATGAATTGACTTGGCTGAACTTGCCATCTTAAAATCAATCAGTGCGAAGTCTTCTGTTCCTTAGGTTGCTAGTAGCTATCCTGGTGGCTAAAAAGCAAAGTTCCTGTATTTCAATCTAAAGAAAATTGAGTAAGAGGGCTGTTTTGTTTCTTTTAGGTACAATGAATTGTTGTTTATTATTGATACTTGTCAAGGAGCATCCATGTATGAACGATTTTATTCACCTAATATAATTGCCTTGGCTAGCAGTCAAGTAGGAGAAGATTCTTTATCAGTAAGTACATTTTTGTGGTCCTAAAGACGATTTTCAGAATATCTGAGTGAGTTAAAAGCACAGCCATTGCTGCTTTTTTTTAATATAACTAAAATTTCCTTTCTAATTGTGTACTGTATACTGTGTTTATTTATAAAGTGCAGCTTTGACAAAACTCTAAGGTGTATCTTCCTGCTTTTGTGGGCTGTCACAAAGAAATGGGCTAATATGTTTTATTTTTTGATGTTTTCAATCACAGAAATAATAGCAAAAATCATTTCATAGTATATTTTATAAATGTAAAATAAAAGAAAATTATAATTGACAATGCAAAAGGTAGGTATCATGCATGTAAGGAAGATGATGACTCCCCTCTTCCTTTGTCTACATGTTGATTTTTAGCTATGCCTATCAACACTAGCTTTTATTTGTATGTCTTTGACTGACACTATCTTGCTCAGTTCCAGTTCAGTTCTAAAAAGTTTTCAAGGATTTGGAAAGGTTTACAGAAATTCTGAGGACCCACACATCCAGTGAAAAGGAAGAGGCAAATCATCTTCAGCTAATTGCTGATAGTTAAAGGTGGCGATAGAATTCTGCGCTTCCTGGTTAATTTATACATTACCTAGATTGGGCAAAAGTCTTATGGGAAGACTAATGAGAGATCTGAGAGGGGAATATTCAGTCTAGTGTTTCTTACACTTGGTATATGAAAAAAAATAACCAATACTTGTACCCCATTGACATTACAGAAAGAATGATGGGAAAGAGATCCAAGCCAAACTGAAAATAAGCTGCCTTTCTCAGCTCTGTTTTCCAACCCCTAAGAACCTTGGGATGGTGCATAAATTAACTGGACTTGTAAGAAGGGAATTCCCAGCTTATTGTCTAAATGTAGTCTAGAAAAATGAAAATAATCCATATATTACATAGATGACCAACAGTATGTTTCTTCACAAGTAGTAATTTGCTTTGTGTAATTTTCCTAGGAACAAATAACACATTACGCTTAACTTTTGTAACATGCTATTATATGCTGTTTGCTTCTCTAAATACAGAATTCTGTTCTGCAAACGCCCAGTAACTGTTTCATATTATATTATAGCATCAACCTGATCTTGGGATTGGTGTTCATCTTATGGACAGATACACGTTTTATATGCTAGAATTCTTGGAAGAAGTTCATCCAGCCAGTCAGACAAATATGAATGACCTTGTAAGTAGAATCTCAACACTCAGTAATTTATTTTTTTCATGGTGTTCTCCAAATGCTTTCTGCACAACTACTGTTTGTCTCAGAAGTAGCTTTGTGGGGAGGGCCTTTTTGCCACTACTAAACAAAACAGTAGTGTAACATTTAGAGGATTGTCCTTTGTGTGAAAGTGGTTTGTTGGCTACTAAAAAAGTTAATCAGAACTAGCCATTAAAAAAAAATCACTGAAAAATAAATAAAATTCATTAAATATTTAAATAAAATGAAATGTTTGTGCATAAAAAATGATAGTTGGAAACTTCTGAAATATGTAAAATCAACTTAATGGATAGCAGAGACTTTGTGGATATGGAAAGGCTACCATTGGTAGTATTTTGCAAAGTTGATTAAACAGTTAAAATTCTATTTGTGCACTCACAAATGCCTGTAGAGGCTGATTTCTCCACTTAGCTTCCAGACCAAGAGATGTCTAAATCTGTCTGTGTTTAGAGTTTATTATATCTTAGGTGAATACTAAATGAAGCTTTCAGTTAAGAAGCAGGGGAAAAAAAAACAACAACCAGATAATCTAAGATAAAATGTATGCAAACGCCCTTGTGACAATTAGATATATGCACTGATAAAATTGCATAAAAAGTAGCCATCTTTTATTTACTTTATTAACCCTTCATGTCTGTTCCAAGGCTAATTTTACTGTAGTGATATGTTTTGCTGTGTTGCCTTGTAGCTGTAAATCCTGATGCCATGGCTGTATCAGTGATCTAGGAGCACCACTGACTGTGCACACTGTGTTTGATTCATTTGTGTAAATGGAGCATCTACTCCTTTGTCTACAGAGGCTTGTCTTAGCCTGGCTGTCAGATCCATAGTAGAATTCAGTCTAAACAGCCCCCACTTAACAGATTTTATGTTGATATAGAATTGATTCAGTGACTAAGATTCAGGATTCCTTTACTGGAATGAGAATGAAACTGGCTTGTAATTTAATACCTGTCTGATCAGGAGATACAAAATCAATCTTGTTAAAGAAGAATATGCAAGTTTTTTATTGACAGCACTTCTGTTTCTACCTCGTTTATTCAAACAGCATTCTAGAATTCTGTTTTGTAAACTAGAAAATGAATTGACATTAAAAAAAAAAAAAAAGGGTAGATATTAGTTCAGGTATTGTCAATAGTACAGAAAATGTTTAGGTGGTCAAGTAGGTTACATTTGGGCTCTTTTGAGAAGATATCTAAACACTCTACTTTGCATTTTTGTTTTATGTTGTATGCCAAATAAGTAGGAAGACCCACGGAAACTTACACTGATAAATTACTACTGATAAATTACATCGTGTAAGACATCACAGCATGAATCTCTTTATTGCTGCTCTGGGAAGGGGAGGGAACAGAACCAATTATATGAGACAGTTTGAAAAAGTACTGAATCATGATATACAAATATTTCAGCAATTGTGTTATAGAATTCATATAGGTACGTTTGGCACTGGAATACAATGTTAGTATTGTTCTGGGTTAAGAACAAAGAGCTAATGCTTATGCAAGCCTGATTTTTAAAACTGACACTTGCGAAGTCTGGGCAGTATATTAAGTGGCTCACTAACTAGTTCATTCATAGCTAACGTATAGTTGTTGACCAATCTTCTGTGTCTGATGTCTACTCTTTCAGAAGATAGTATTTGTTACATGGTGTCCATCATATCACCTATGTAATTTTCTCCAGCCACTCTTTAAAAAGCTTCACTTCACATCCACCTAAGGTTTGGATATTGCATTCCTGTGAAGAATGAGGCATCTTTCCTCCACCTACTTCCCACCTGCTCCATCTGTGTTGCTAAGGGGATAGCAAAAAGCTGTGCAAATTACTGATTTTCAGTTTGATTGCAATTCCAAAAAAGTAAAAATTAATGTACCACACATTCAAACTTTCAAAATCAGATTCATATATGTTCTATATGAGGCCTAATTTGTCATAAAATAACTTCAAAATGTGGCAAGAAAATTTCAAGATAACAAAGTTTCCATTTGTGGAAATCAGACATTTTATTTAATTAGTATCTTAATTAAAAAGTTTGGAAACAGCAGTGCATCAAGAAATGTGTTTTATTTAGCTGTTTTCTTGTTTTTTGGTTTTTGTTTTTTTTTTCCTTTAAACACCTTAGTTAGCAGTGTGCTAGTCTGTAATTGCTTTGTGGCCCTTTTTTACACAGGTACTGGGTAGTTGGATTGTTAATACTGGAATCCTCTTTTTCTCAGTGCCATTACACATTTTTGTTCCAAATTTGTCTCAAAATTGTCCTATGGTAGTAAACTGTTGTGGGACAGGTTGCAAACACTTGAATGTGGTATCTGTTTCACACTTTCAGGGCTGATGCAGTTGTTTTGGAATATGTACATGTATTCTAAGAGCTTAGAAGAGAGACCTTCATATTACACTTGATGCGACCAATTATATCATCCCAGCACAAAGCAGCTTTGAGTAGAAAATGAACCCAAAATAGGAACAGTTATGGCAGAGTTATTGAGTCAGAGCCACTAAGCTCTGCTGACTGTGCTGTGCTAATTAATCTGTACAGCTTTTCTTCTGCTTACTGAGTAATATTTTTGCAATGATATGTGATCTATTTTTTTCCATCTTGTATTATATGATGTTATTTTTCTTTTCCTATCAAAAACTGTATCTGAATGCATTTTTTTAATTGGAGACAGATATTTTTCCTTTTTTTCAGTGATGCTCGGTATTAAATAATGCTAGAGCCATTAGTTCTGTCCTCTGTGTTAATGTTAATATATTTAGCGTGCATTATAATTAATTTCATTTAGCAAGAGTTTAAAAAGAAAATGTATATAAGTTGAATAAATTAGGATCTCAGGATATCTGCTTTCAGTTCTTTCTATTAACAAATACTGTATTTCAACAAGGAGCGTGGTTATCTTCTGAATGTTCTTATGTGATCTGCAACTCTACCACCCAGGAAGATAAATTTGGTGTTTAGTTGTATTTGGGTTTTGACTGCCACAAAGGACAGAAGCACATTGCAGGGTGCTGGTATGCTTCAGAATTCATGCTTTCTAATAGGTTTTTAAGCAGCAGTCAATTATGTATAGAAAATCTACGAGGGACACCAGACGTTTTATGTAATGATATTTTAAGCTTTTTTCCAACCTGGGAATGGAAGCATGGAAGGTAACAGCTTTTCTGCATCAAAACGACAGCTCTGATTTACTTGAGTGACTTTTTTAAACAAAATTGTTGTAGTTTAGGTGAAAGAATTGCCATCTGTGTCTGTATCTTGCTGTCCAAAAGAAGTTTACATTTGAAATACATCAAGGTAGATTATGAGACGCAATGATAAATACACTAGCTTTGATCTGAAATCTTCTTGCTTTTAAAGTAGATTGAATACTTTACTTTCAAATTATAAACTTACAGGTCATTGTTTTACTGCATTGATTTATGTCTTTAATAATTTTTTTTTGTTTTTTTGTTTGTTTTAAAATACCGTGAGCTTTTTATCATCCTGTAATGCTTTCTTGAGAGTTGTAAAAGGCAGGTGGAAGAAATGCAAGCAGTTCCAGGTGCAGGAACAATTGGTGAGACTGGTGCTGCCCTTCTTCAAGAGTTAGAGGGCGGTAACTGCATGAGAGAAATAAGTGGTTGAAAAGCACTAAGCTTCCAGCAAGCTATTTAGTGTGTCCATTGAATTAAACTTAAATAAATGATTAAATCATCGGATATAATATCCTGCATGCTCTTGTTAACAGGCTATTGTAATTCTACTTAGAAATGTGGTGTGTTGTTCTGTTTTCTTTTTGGTCCAGAAAAGCATTCAGTTTGTCTGTGAAATCATAGAAGTATTCCACTGAAAGTTTCTTTTAGTGGTCAGATAGCTTTGCAGGTAAACCTGTGCTTGTAATTTTTTTCTGCAGAGGTGGGCATGCGATGAGATTCACTTTGCCCATGAGGATGGTGCTGTTATGCAATGACATGCAGTCTGTATGTGTGATATTCTCCCAGCTGAGTCCAGTAGAGGGGAACTGAAGGCTCTGAAGAACACTGATTAAATCCCTTCTCTGTACATGTTTACTGCAGTGATTTTGCAGATCTCACTCTTAAAATGCATTTGTTGAGGGCAAGAAAGATGTTTTTGAAGTCTGTGTTTTAGGAAGGAAATGGAAGTATTTGCTGTGACCAGCAAGGCAAAAGTTCAGTGGGCTCTCAGATAAAAAGAGCACTGGGCTCGTGTTCCTTTAGTAGCTAACATAAAGCAGAATTGTGAAGCAGTTCTTTCTTTGATGTGTTTGAAGCTATTTGCAATGGTTGCCTATGATCAATAAACCTTTGACTTGCTGTCAGGAGTCTGTTTGGGTCTGATAGAAGGCAGCTGCATTGAAAGATCATTCATAATTTGTTGAGTCATTCGTTCTCATTGTATATTCTTATACTGGTGTTAACAGTACAAGAATATGAAAGCATTGTAGTTCTTAAAATGTTTTGTAGCCTTTCTAGCCATTGCCCTGACATAAAAATATAGCTGCAGCAAAGATTAATGTATCAAATAGAGGGATCAAAATAAATATTTAGCTTATGTAGCTTACTTTGGAGATAGTTTTATGTTTGTGCCCTTAGCTGGTGCAAGCTGGGGAAAATGTATTGTCTTTTGATGAAACCATGAAATGAATGCTTATGTGCACTGGCAAGTGTCTTCTGTATGTACAGGAAGCATGATGCTGGTCAGTCTGGTTCATTTCCACTTCACATGGAGGATAGCAAAGATCTTGTTCAGAAGACGTGATACTCTGCAAACAAGATAAGTGGGAATCACTGAAAAACATCTCAGTGGATCTACGTGTGTGTATCCGTTGGTTAGGGTAAAGGTTAATGTGAGCTGAAGCCTCCCTGGATTTACAAGCTTAGACTGTAAGACCAGGTATAAAAGAGAAGTTGTAGTAGGTGCAGAAGGGAGGAACTGTGAGACAGAATCTGTCTGTAGTGGAACCAGGTACGTTGCTTTCTCTCTGAGAAACTTTTTAAGAGAAGGGTTCTGCTGTCCTCAAAAAAGCCATACAAACCTGTCTATTTTGTGTCGGGCTGTGCAGAGAATTTCTTCTAGGAGGTATGGAACTGAAACTTAAAGGTTTTGTCAGTCAGCATCTGTGATAACTGAGGCTGCATCTGCACTGAGCTAACTAGGACCTGTGATTCTGCCCTGAGAGTGCAACCACCTGACTCACGACAGAATCAGGTGTATAAGATCTATATCTTGTAACTAATGGTCCTGCTTGTGAAAATCACTTGGGAAATGTCATTTTAGGAAGATGAGCATACTTGGTAGTCCCGTGCATGAATGTGCTCTGTTAGGTATTTTTTGTTGCTGGAACACAGAAAGACTCACATAACAGATGGTGTTACCACACAGTTTGCAGGCTGTCCATGAGGCAATTCAGTGGGCAGCAACATTTGGTCAAGAAGCTGTTCAAGGTGCTATAGACCTTTCACCTGTATCTTAGAGGGTTGCTTGTCTCTGCCTGTGTTTGGTGGGGTTGTGTGTTTAGTTATGAAATGCCTTCTATGGACTGAGACACGAACTCAGCTTTCCCAGCTCAGAGGCCAGCAAGTGAGGCCCTGATTGACTTGTGTAATGTTACTAATTAAACTACAAGCTATGTGCTCTAGGAGGTACCCTGGAATAAAGAATCTGTCCGGATGGAAAATGCTAGAGACTTCTGGGGGTAGGTAGGAAGGTAGAACCTGTGCAAAAATCCTCCAATCCAAAATTTTGCATCCAAATTCCATTGGTTTTGCCTTGAATAACTTCTGGATTTGTAACAATTTTACTGCTTAATAGGCATGCTACTTAGTCAGATGTTTTAAGTATTACAACTAATCTATCATTGCTGTATCTACTTTATTCAGTATAAAGATACATTTGCAGAAAATGAGTCCATTTAAACTAGTTTAATTTGTTAGTGCTGGTTTTGCTTTCCCACTGTTGGAATTTGTGCTGGAGGTAGTGGAACTGATAGGTACATAAAATTAATAGAAAAGTAGATAGCTAATTTGTAGGTGTTACAGGCATGTCTGTGTGAACTTAATATGCATAGTACACCTTCGACATTTTAAGATCCTCATTGAGTATTAATTCATAGGCTGTAAACCAGAAATAAGGATAAGGATTTTTTTTTTTTCTGATTAAAATTTAAATTCTTGATTCAATTTTAAAGCCTTTGCAGCTAGCTACTTGTCATGGCTTGTGAAACTTGCCTGCCTCCCTTTGGTAACCATGAAGAATTTATACCACCTTCTGCTTTTTGGAAGATACAGCAGTGTTGGTGCTTCTGTATTCAGAAATGCATTTTCACATTTAATCAGTCAGTTGTAGTTGGCTTTCACAAAAGCATTTCTATGTTCATATTGATAGCTGAGGATTAAGGTTTTCTGTTTATGCTTTTTAATGTTTTATTTCAGTCCCTTTTTTTTGGCTGTGGAGCTCGTACGAAAATTAATGGTTCTACCAAAATTTATGTATGGTATTTGTCTTAATTTTATAATAATTTCATTTTGAAAAGAACCTGTAGAAACTGTCGATCAATGAGGGACATGATATGACTTTCCGTATTTGTTTCTAGTTTCAGGTCTGTCCAAAAAGTTTGTGTGTTTCAACTCCTGGCCACCGAACTGATCTCTTCCAGCGAGACCCTCAAAATGTTCTGATAACAGACTTCTTTGGCAGTGTAAGGAAAGTGGAAATTACGACAGAGAAAATTTCTTTGGACCGTAATTTAGCTGGCTTTGAAAGCGAGTGAGTAGTCATTATCTATTATATTTAGTATATTATTTAGCTTTGTTCAGCAGAAACAAAACTGCCCTATAACTGTCAAGGGAAGAAGAACTTTGTTTTCTGTGAAAGGACCAAGCAGTCAGTATGGACTGTTACTATTGATAAAATTGAGATTTGTCAGCTGAAAGCATTCTGTTTGAAAAAATTCCCACTCCCTCATTCCATCTTGCAAGTAAATTCTTCTAAAGACCAAGGTGTGGCTATCATCATCAACAACAAAGAAAGTAGTCTAAAATTTTCTTTCTTCTTTGATAGTTTAATGTGTAGAGACATTTTAATTCCTTTTTATAGTAGTTTACTTCTTCAGATAAGCTCTGAGTTCAAAGCATGGTTTGTTTCATTAATGTTTTCTTAATAAATGCTTTGTTTCTATTCTGCAAATTCTCTGCCTTTTGGCTTTAACTGTCCAGAGAATTTCAGTTGCAGAGATGTAATGATTTACATGAATAATATTGCTGGTGCAAATTTGCTGGTAGAGTTAACAGGGATTCTATTTCTTTGTGGATGAAGAAGGAATTATAAACTCCTTTGTATTTTTGGTATTCTGTTGCCACCTATTGGAAACATGTAAAGGAAGATGTGCTTGTACAGCAGTTTATTTGGCATTGTACTGCCATTTCTGATGCATTTTTTAGCTTTCACAATACTTTCCTCTAGGAGGGAAGAAAGAAAAAATTGTCAACTCTAACCAAGATTGTAAGATTTTTCAACTCATAAATTTATGTGAATTAATATTAACTATCACTCAGATAAATTAACTTGTTAGTGGATATCAGGTTCATTAATTTTAAAGATAATGCTGGCTCTGGCCCTTGTAATTAATACTATCCTACACTAAGTCCAGTGTATTTTATAATTTAGTTTCATATTGTGTTTTTAACTATATTGTGCATGCTAGTACTAACCATATACAAATCAAATAATTCTTTGCTTAATTTAGAACAGTGTAATGAAACTAGACTTTCTTTTGCCTCTGAAGAAAAAAAAAGTTTTTGCTAGGTCACCATGTGGGATTCTAGTTTGTGGAAAATTTAAAGGAGAATCAGGTTTTAGACTTCTTAATTTCAGAGCTGCAAATTATATACACCCTCCTTTTCAATTAAATCTAATAGTGAGATACATTTCTTGTTATGAAATCTTCCGGTTAAGGCTCTAATTAAATGTTATTTTGCTTTTCGTGTACTAATAGTAAGTGAACTTTCTGTAAGCTTACTTTGTTACCTACCAGAATGCTGAACTATGAATTGTACAGGATGCTTTCTTGGACCACCTCAATACCTCATTTGCTATTTTTTCCTATGCAGCTTTCAGAATGAGCTAGGATATTTTGCTGTTAGGACGAAAGATTGTTGTTGTTTTTTCTTCAGTGTATAGTGAAGATATTATTTTCATTTTATTTTATATTGATGCCAAATGTTAAAATAATTTTTTTTAATGAATTTTCATCTTAATCAACAAAGACCAGAATTTAATAATCTTTCCAAACCAGTCATAAATAATCTTGTTTGTGCTCAATAGCCTTTGTCCTCAAATAGCCTTTGTGAAGAGCGGAAAAGTCACGTAGAATGGAACCTGCACTCTTTAGGAATTTGCCTTAAAATAAACACATGTATTTGCCAGGAAGTGTCTGATAACAGAAATCAGAAATCTATACCCCCTAATACAAACATTGATGTGTTACACAGGTCACTGTAAATCTGTGCACACTGCTCTTATTCTGAGAAAATCTGTGCAGAATTTTGAATCTTTTCCTTGTTCTGTATTTGTTACATTTTTGTTTGAAAGATATTTTGCAGTGTTATTTTAACATTTGATGTGTTCTCTTTCATTCCTTCTTTTTTGAATCATTTTCTCTCTGTTTCAAGCTTTTTCCTTCTATTCTTACATATTGGTGGCAGTAGAGTGCTACAAAATATTTGTGTTAGGGAGCAAAACAGGGAAACAAAGTAGGGACCCCAGCTCTGATCTGGTCTTAGAGAGTGTTAGATTGGAATTGTTATTGTTATGAAGTTGCAAGGGTCAATGTGTGCAGCTAAGCATATTGTTTTAAACACAACAGCCAAACAAAACCACTGACTGCACAGATAATGGGTAGAGAAGATGCTGTTGTGGGATATGACCATGCCTTGGAATTGTGCTGTTTACAGACAGGGCAAGGTTTCAACTAACTCACTGCTGTGACTTTGCCAAATCTTTCCGTAGATCTCATTTCTTCTGTTGCACAGTTCTTTAGCAATTACTTTGCAGCGTGGCTCAGTGCAAGCTCAGCACAAGCAGTTCCTGCACTGCGAGGTCAGTGTCTGATTGTGATACCAGCTCTGGTAGTCCCAGTGCAGCCCTAGGAGTTTCCTTTGCTTGAGCTGAGCTCATACAAAGAAACGACAACGAAATAACCAAAAGGAGAAGCTTTCTTTCTGTCTGTTTAGTAGTTGGTGACTATTTCAGACTAAAAGCTTTAAAACTGAGGGGAAAAAAAAAGGAATCCCCTGCTGTTTCCTTTCTTCGTAGTAGTTTCAGTCTAAGCTATGTTCACTTCAAAGGTTTTCTCCCTGACTGGGCCTGTAGCTGCCACCTTCAAAACCTGAATGACATTCATGGACCCTGGGGCTCTGGCTGTTACTGTGTGTGTCTAAATCACTGTAAGAGCATAACGTGAACATGAAGAACGTGATGGTGAGTCTTGGAGATGGGTCTGTGTGGAGCTGAGCACCACTGATCAGTGTAGGGTGTCTCAGCCTCGGATCGTGGCTGCACAGCATGTTAAATCACTTTCTCCTGTGCTGCTCCTGTCATGAGGAAGAGTTGTGTAACAGAGAGAACACTGGGAAAAATTAGGGGTTAATGTTTCCCTAGAGGGTAGTGGAAGGTGAATTAAAGACAGCATCATATAAAACCATCCTAGTTTCACTGCTTTTGAGGTTTGAGCTTCAGATTTATTAATTGTGCTGGGCTGAATTGTGCATTACTCTCAGGGGCTGTTGTGCTAAAACTAAAGAGTTTTAACTAAGCCGCTTGGTTTAGGAAGGGTGCTTGTGTGATAGAGAATAATTGTGATTGGTTTATTTGCAGTACACTACTACTAATGCTGTCTCCCATCCATTTTTTGATAGTAACTCTTTATTTCTGTTTCCTGTTCTTCTTTTCTACTGGCTATTCTCAGTTTTATGCACTTGAAGGGTGAAGCTGCTGTTGTGTATTCCTGAATACAAAGGGATCCAGTTTGTGAACAAACATGTAATTTGTTTTGGCCCGTAGATGCTGCATAGCATAGTGGACTTTTCCTAAAATAGCAGAGGCTGTGTTTGTTCAGAGACTGCCGTTAATTTTTGACCGGGTGCCTCTGTTTGTTTGGAGATCACCATTAATTCCTGATGAGGTGCTCGCAGAGGCGGCTGGGTGCCGGGAGGTGGCAGCAGCGATAAGGCAGCCGGGCCGTGCCGGGATGGCAGCAGCTTTGGGTTGGGTTGGGCTTGGGTTTCTTTTCCCCTTTATTTGATCAGCTTTAGAGTGAAATTAGATGAGGAGAGGAAGGAGGAGTTGAATTATTATTATTATTATTATTATTTTTTGTTCAGAGTAAATTCTAGAGAGGCTCTGTTTTCATTTTACACTTGTTGGACATCAGCACACATGAAACATGCTCATCAGTTATGCATGTAGTATACTTTCCCTTAATGCCTTATCATTATAACAAAATGAATTCATAATTGTGGATTTTTTAATCCATAAATGCTTTAATAGCCTACAACTAATTTAGAGAGTTTGAAGAAGTAATAGGCAGTTAAATATTACTGCTGTATTTCTCAAAGTATTTTGTAAATACATTTGTTTTTTCTCTGCTTGCCTGGGAAAAGAAATGTATGTGTATATATGTACATGTACACACACTACCGTGTTTGCAAATGTAAAAGATAAATTCAAGGTAAGACGACTGCAATGGTGGTAGTAGAAGAAATTCTATGGAAAGGCTGCTCCAAAAATGATGCTTCCTATTTTATTATTTTGGCCTGTGACATCACAGGTGGGTGCTGGTGGCATGGCAGTAGAGGTTCAACCTTCCCACCACTATCCCATTACATTTTATTCTTGTGCAACAGATGGCAGCAGAGGGGAAGTCTGACAGAATGGTGACCTCCATTGTGTATTATATGGTAGGATACATTTTTACTAGTGTAACATGACTATAAAATAAAAAAGGATGACTGCCAATATCAAAAGGAACTGCTAGCTATAAATTGTGTTGGGAAAACCTTAAAAACACAAAAATATTATGCTTGGTTATTGTGCTCCCTGTTTAGCAATAAAAAGCAGAGTTGAGAAATAGATTTTTTTTTTTTTACTAATTTAAATTTTTTTTTAATGATAATTTTTGTCAGAGATTTTTGTTGTTCATAAGAAAATATTTTCTTGCAAAACTGTAGCTTGACTCAAGTTTTCTTTGATCTTGGATGTATTTCCCCTTCTTCTACCTTTAGTGGAGTTTATAAGGCATCCTGTATTTGTTCTATGACAAAGCTTTAATTATTACTACTAGGCTGTGCTGTGATCATTTTGTGCATTTTCAGTTGAATACTACTCTGCTGAACCTATGTACATAGAGTTTAAATAGGCATTGACACACACAAAAAAGAAAACTGTTGGTCTGCAGAGGTGCTGTGTACTGTGAATGCCCCACAAAGGTCACTTTAGATAAGGACTAAAGTACATAATACTCAATGGCAGTCTTTCTATTAACTTCAGACTTGTTCTTCGTAAGTGACTTTCATCTGCAAATTGACTTATGTATTATAATAGTTTCAGGTACTAGACAGGTAATGACTAAATTTGTTGCATGTCAGATTTCAAAGGAGCCCTTCAGTAAATTCAGCAGATTTTAACAATCTAAATAGCTGAGAATATCTAGGAGTCACAGGATCTTCACAGTCTAGATTATTTTTCATTGTTTATCTATTCCTTTTTACATCTTTATACGTAGCGTTCTTGGTTTTTTTCTTTCTCAATATTTCTTCACCTTTTCTCCCTTGTGTGATCTTTACCTGCTATTATTTCTACAGTTGAGTGGGCTGCTTTCTAATTCTAGTCCCCTAAAGTGCTCTTTAGACTTTCTACTGCTCTTCATATGGAGATCATGATTTGATTTTCTTGCTTTGCTGTCCACTCACAAAATTCAAATTAATGTCTATTCAAGGAGGTACTTCTATAGTTATGTTCTATATTTTGCCACTCAGGAATACCATGCAGTCAACTGTAATGTTTGTCCTGTATCTGACCAGAAAGTATTTCCATGTATGTATTTTTTTCATGGCTTTGAGACAGCATTATAATTTCAGTAAAATTACATTAGTTATTATTATTATCATCATCTTCATATCAAAAATACCAGAGCAACTGTTGATCTTTCTTAGGTGTAACGTTTGTTGTGTACTTTTTTGTGATTTCAGAAGAAAGTTTCAAGGGAATAGAAAAAAATAGGGGAAAAAGCAAAGAGGCATCTTGAGACAATTATTATGGGACTGTTATGTCTTTGGAATTTAGTGGCCAAGCATATGTTAGGATTCTTTATGCCCCAGAAATGAATCTGGGCACATAGCAATTAAGTCTCTAGGGCTCAAATAACACTGCTATTTTTTTTATGTGGTATTAAAGCATATGCACGAGCTCTTAGTCTTTCTCTATTTTGATATTGTGAAAAAGCTTACACTTGTTTTTTGAGTGCCTGAGGGATTACCTTCCAGATGGCCAGAGATTTATGCCACTGAAAATTTACATCTTGTCCAAAGCTGTGGGGGAGGAAGGGGCATTTTGCCTTCACAACACATTTATATAACTGATGGCTAAAAGACCGTAAAATGATCTCTTTCTGCAATTCCCAGCCCTTCCAATAGGAGATATATTTCTCAAATCGGGTGTTGGGTGGACTGAAGTTTTTGCCATAGGGCAGTTAAATTTCTTACTTAAGTCCTTGAGGTCTTATTATTGATTTCAGTAAGCTGCAAGATGATCTCTTTGATAGTAAGACGTTTCTCTGCACTGCTTATTTCTGAAGACACTATTGAACTCAAAGAAGTTACACTTCACAGTAAGCTTTCTAGGGGCTTTAGTTCTTCAGTGGAAAAAAAAAAAAAGAAAGAAAAAGTATATATGTATGTTGTGGGAGGAGAAGAAGAGCTGAAATCCAAAAAAAGCATCACATTATTACTAGGCATCTTTCTTCAGTCCAGCTAGCTGCTTGAATAGACAACTGGAAATTTCAGACAAGGAGAGAGAAGGGAAGCCACAATTGCATCACGGGATGGAAAGAAAACTGGAGGTGATTACAAAAGGAGATCTGATCATATAAGAAGTGAGTTTACAGATGGCTTGCTGAGCACCATATAATATTACTTTACAGAGTGATATTGTTTTATATGCTTGGTCAGGGGCATCAGAAATCTATACAAAGTGTGGGAGGAGGAACAACAGATGCTGAATATGTCTACCGAAGTGCTCAAGCTACTGTTAAGATTATTGTATGAAATCTGTCGGACAGCAGAATATTAACTGTGTGGCAAGATTGATCTTACAGGAAAAAAAAAATGCTATAACTAAAGAACTTACTGCAAAATAGAATTTATTCAGCTTTTTTCAAAGGCAGTAGACTGTAATTGCATGAAGGATAGATATTGGTAAACAGTAGGAGAAATGAACAAAAAGTAATGAAACGTAGCAAAGTGTTTTGAATGTCCTGAAAAAAAATGTATACAGCAGGAGGAATACAAAGATAGTTGGAGCAATTGCTATTCAGAGATTGGATACGATGTAGTATTTTTTTGGATCCTAGCTAAGTCACTTCAGTGGGCTCCAGTTACTATTCAGTAGTAATTGTAGATGTTCAGCTTTCACAGAATGGTGATTCCCTTCTTTGTTGCGCCAGGTACTGTTAAAAGGGCAAGACTAAATTGGACACAACTTCACATAATATTGAAAAAGAACTGAAAAGCATGAAAACCCTTTACTCATCTGTCTAGAGGTCAGATCCAGTTTGGAACATAAAGACAGGAAGGATTTCTCTTTCAAAGAGTGAGCTGAAAGCTCCTACTTTGTATGTTTGTTTACACTCATGTTCCTATTTTGTAATACAGTATCAGAATTAGTACAATTGAAGGCAATATGTTCCTGTGTCATCAACAGAACTAACATATTTTGATTGCAAACCGAAATTACTAGGCTTTTGCAAAATCAAACGGTATTTATGCTTCTTGTGGATGTAGGAATAGGTATCACTGGACTTCCAAAAAATATAAATTGAACCGACCTGCATTATTTGGGGAATTCCAGTTTCATTCCGCATGTATGATAGAGAATTAGTGAGAATGCAGTGTCACCTAAGTAGTATTTTGGTAGCTGGAAGGAATTAGGATTTGGGAGCAAATGAAGGGGCAGGATGTCCCCTTCCTGCACCGTAGGTATTCAAACTGCACTTCATTCCAGTAGTTTCCAAGAGAGGACAAGAACACAGTGGAGACTGGATTTTCCTTTACTGTGGGGAAGGGAGGAATAAATGCTGAGCATTGATATTCACAGGCACTTTAGCGTAAGCTCTTTGAATTACATGATAGCTATTTGAAGTTTCTATTCCTACTGGTTAAAAAAAAATGATGCTGAAGTCTAGGTGACATACAAATTTGTTCCAATATTGAGAGAATGCTTGATTAGAAATCAAAACACTTAACAGTGTTGCATCATCCTCCTGACACCCGTTGGCAGATTTTCAATTTTGTAGTTATATTTTCCATGTAATTTCTCATATATTGCTATGTGAAAGATACAAAATCAATCCTGCAGGGACCAGATATGGAGGAAAAGATGGAATAACGTAGACTATCTGTTGATACATTTTTTAGGCACTCTGAAGGATAAGAAAATTTTTTTTGTTAATCTCTAAGAATAATCTTCAACAGATTATAGTCTTTATCTTGACTAAGTGTATGTTTTCACTCTGATGCTCATCACTTTAATATACTTTTGTAAATGTTGATGAATTAGATTGTTGGTTTTCCAGTGACAGATGGTGGATGACAAATGTTTGGACTCACGCAGTTTCAAAAGGTGTGTGGAAGGGTACTTTGTGAAAGTGGGCTACCTCTTATTCTGCAAAAAGTTTAAGTACATATCTAGCATTACATTTAATGGGGCCACAAAGATGATGAGGGACCTCTTATGAGGAAGGGCTGGGAGATTTGGGACTGTTTGGTCTGGAAGAGACTGAGAGGGGATCTTATCAATGCTAATAAATATCTAAAGGGTGAAGTGGATGGGGCAGGCTCGTTTCAGTGGCTCACAGCAACAGGAGAAGGGCCAACAGGCACAAGCTGGAACACAAGAAGTTCCATGAACATGAAGAAAAACTTTATTTTGAGGGTACCAGAGCACTAGAAAAGGCTGTCCGGAGAGGGTGTGGAGTCTCCTTCTCTGAAGATATTCAGAACCTGCCTGAACGCTTTCCTGTGCAACCTTCTTATGGGACTAACTTTAGCAATGGGTTGGACTTGGGGATCTCCAGAGGTCCCTTCCAACTCCTGAGATTCTTTGACTAGGAATCTGAATAGCTCCACCCAGTTAACCACTACTGAAAGTGTATTTATTGGTGTGGGGCATCGCATGTTCTTAAGCCAATGCTGGGCTTGTTTATTCTGCTTGGAATAGCCAAATTGGCTATCAGAATAAACAACTAAAATGCATGTTTTCTGTAGTCCAGCTGGTCCCAGATAGTTAGTCTGTATAATTTATACTCCACTGGCACAGCAGAGCTGCTGCCCTTGCGGGAAAGGAGATTATCTGCAAGGAGCGAGCAGATGGTCTTTGTGCTCCCTGCTGAGGGCATTGTATCATGGAGAGGGCAGAGCCAGTCCATGGCTAGGAGTCACTAGCTTGGCTAGCCAGAGCAGCCAAAGGCATCCTGCTGGCTGCTTCTCCTTGCTTTGCAGTTTGTGCACAGCCCATATGGGCTCTTAAGAGGACAGGAGGGTGAGGGTTGTGACATGCCAATCTTTTCCCCATGGCTGACTTCCTGGAACTACAGTCCAGGGCTATGGTTCTGCTGGCAAAAGCTTTCCAAAACTAGGGACAAATCTGCCTTGCAGATTATACATCTAAATTTCCTTTTGCACAGCACAGTGCTCTGAAGAATAGGAGTGGACAGATTTTCAATGCAATGGGAAAGATTATTTAAATGCAAACTGTGTGAAAGAAGTACATAAGGGTATGTTTTTCCTGTAAATCCACTGTAGCTGTTTACATTTTACAGGTGGGATACTGTATATTGTATTATAATTATATTAAATAATTTGGATGAGATAAAAATCAGAGTTACTTGTATTCCTGCATGATTTCTGGTCCTGTGTTACCTGCAAATGAGACATATTGCCATAGGCATGTTTTAGCTGCTCTAAAATTTTAATATTATTTTTCTGTTTGAAATAGTAGGACAAAAGCTACATCTCTACATATTTAGCAGTTTATGACTCAGTTTGTGAAAAGAGAATAATGAACCTAGTAGCTATTAGAAGGTTTATCTCAATTTAAGTACAACATAATATTTAAACTTCATAGTTCCCTACTGACTAGCTTTTTTTTTTTTTTTTTTTTCCTGTTGGTTACTTAAGAGTCTGAACCATGACTACCCGCTAGAATAAAATAGGAATGAAGACTGCTTGCTGTAGGTCTAAATTTTATCTGGGGAATTGGAGCAGAACAGCCACTAAGTGAAACTGCTCTGCATCTCAGCTATAGAGGACATAACCTCTCTTGCTTCCTTAGCTGTCAGATAGTGCCCTACTTCGTTTTTCTTTTGTGTGTGGTTTCCCTCTGATACAGTTTTACTAATGGATAATTTATTACAAAATATTCTAAGCTGACTTCTATCTTATTAGATGATTAGGGGCTTTTATAAATGTCTTCATAAAAAAATATATAGTGTATCTGTAAAATAGATAAGTCCATGCGGTACTGTAACTTTTTAAAAGTAAAAGCTTTGTATAGGCACAAAAAATGTGATTAGATGGAAAAAAAATCCTTAATACAGTATATTTTTATGTGGTTTGTGAATCTAATGGTACTACTGAAAAATATTAGCTTCCATAGGGATTTGCAACTGTATGAAGTAATTTAGGAAGGACAGAAGAAAGAAGTGCTCTAGCTGTGGCAGGTAGAATTTCCATACCATGTGTTCAGGGTGGCTTAGGTTAGTGGTCACTCTGATGTATTATATGTACAGTTGTTGTATTTTAAATGATGTATTTAAATGATGACTCTGATGAGCAAACATCTAGGAAGCACCTTGAAAGCAACTTCTCCCGTCGCTGTTTCCAGTAACACTGGTGACTAATGAAAGGCCATGGAGAGGGATGTGCTTCCAGTCTGGTGATGGAGTGGGGATAAATTGTTGTAGTGGGGTACATGTTCTGCTCACAGAGGTCTAACATTAGTCTGCTAACAGAGGCTAACATTAGTCACAAAATCCATATTGCATTGGACTATCAGGGTTTTATGCAAACATAATTATTTCTTTAACACCAAGAGGGAGTATACGAGTCATTTGGTAATTATGTGCCAAATTATGACTGTTGTTAAATCATCTAATTCTAAATATAAAGCATTTTAAATTACAGTGCAGATCTTAAAAGATTATCGTTATCACTGTGTTGAATTTGTGTACACATACATGAGTTTTATGGCAGGTAATAATAGATGCAAAAGATGTATTAGAATAATAGTGATTAGTAGTCTGACATGGAATTTATTTGTGATAGTATGTCACCCAAAGCGTACTTGGTTGAATTTGTAGATATTCTAGATAATTGTCTCTTACTGGTTTCCAGCTGCTTCTTCCCTCTTTCTCTAGATGTGAAATGAAGACTAAAATAACTGTCCTTTACAAGATATACTGAGACTAGGGGAAAAAAGGGAGATGGTAGGGGGAGGCTCATTTTATGTGTAAATGATTATATTAAAAAATGCAGGTATGGAGCAGACATAATCTCAATGTGACTGTTGCCTCTATCTAGCTGAGTGTAAGAGAAAAAGCTACAGAAACTATGGCTAATAAAGATATTGTTATAAAGGAAATCCCACCTACAGAGGAAATCCCATATTCTTTTAATGTGCCAATTGAATATGGAACCTGCACACTGTAGCAAACTGAAGTCTCAGTAAAGATGGTATAATGTAAATTGAAACAGGAATTAATTAATGTATTAACGCGTTTTGTGCCCACTGTGCTCATCTGGTGATCAGATTATTTTGCTAAATGCAATCAGAATTGTACAAAAGAATATTTATATAATAAAACTTAATTAACTAGAAATTTAAGATGAAAAAAATAATGGGAATGAAGTGAAGAAAATTGTAGAATGTTGTCATCAATAGCTGTCTTTGTGAAGTAAAAATATAATTTCTGGGTATGATTCTCTTCAAACTCAATTGGAAAAAAAATAGCAAGAGAGGAGCAAGTCATGAAGTCTGTAATCAGAAATAGCAGCAATTTACGTGTTGCTAAGTCAAAAAAACATAAAGTGTTTTTGATTTTAAAAGCTGAAATGAAGGATCATCTTCCTACCCATAATCTGTGATAAAAAGACGAACTGTTTGGGCAAATGAATATTGAATGCAACTCACCCCCAAACAAACTAATGGAGAATCGCTCTTAGTGCCAAATTCTTTGATGTAGTAACTTTCTTAGTTTGTAAATCCTTCATATATTTTGCTAGTGTTTTTGATAGTGCTTAAGAGGACAACAGTATTAAATGCAAATTATTCTGGTTTTCGGCTCTGTTGCAGTTTTTAAACTGTTTTCAAACATCAGTGTTCCAAAGAGGATAAAAACTTCCTTGCTAACTTGGTTCTTGTCATTTATTTTTTAAATTATGCCTAAGTGCATGGCCCAGAGTTATGGCAGCTGCAGAAGTGTGGTAACTGAGGAGGCTAATTGGAGACCTGCATTACATATTGAGTAGGTCTGCAGTCCTCTGCTTCTCCAAATGTCAAACACAGAACCAGTTTTATGCTCTAGCTGTGCAACTGGATGTGTTTCACAGGAAGTTATCACTCGGTTTGAAAAGATGGCCAAGAGAGCAAGACTGCAAAGGGTGACACTGGTAAGCTGCCTGAGGTTGTGGAATGGCTGGCTTGTGAGAGTCTGCCCCGAGGGTGGCTGGGAGATGATGGGATGGGCTGAAGAAGCAGTTTTGGTCAAACCTAGCTCAGCTCAACAGAGGAGAGGGAAGCAGGGTAAGAGCCATTGCATACAAGAGGTCATTTCCATAGCCTACTCTTGTCAACTGGACCTAGCTGTCTCCAGCACAGCACTGCCTGTATATATATTCAGGAGCAACATTAGGGGCCAGATGTCCACGTCGGATTAAAACTTTAGAGATGAATGCTACTTTTGGATCTTAATTAATGAGTGAGGTAGTTAGTTAATAGCTTGGTGTGAATTTATATTTTTAGTGTTCAGTCATGTGGATTGAATAAATCTCTTGTAGTTTAATCAGCCCAGGGTTTGTCTGAATACTTGTATTTGAGTTACTTTTCATGAGTAGAGGGGAAACACTTGTGAGAGGTGCTTCCTGTGTGGAGTAGAAAAATATGGCATTGTCCTATAGGAAATATCGAAAGAGCATCTCCTATGCATTCAAGAAAAACCAAAACCTCAACAACAAAAAAAACACACATGAAAAACCCAAAGAATTTAGTCCTGAACTTATATAATCATGGAAAAATAAATGTAAGAATCTGAGTGAAAAGCATTTGGAGATGGCTCAAGCATTACCATGTACTTCATCTGCTTGCTGGCATATGCAGCTTGTTTCTTGTATGTTCTAGACCAACTTGAGAACAGACTACATTCTAATGTGAAGAGATAGTTTCTGAAAGTGACAAGAAACATTTCCTATATGAAAGAGTGATTTGAACTGATGTTGATCTGCAGTGGTAGCATAGCACTTAAGCACATTTAGCAGTTGCAGGAAAAAAGATCGCTCAATGCTCATTTTGTTTATTTGTGTCCTGCCTAATCTACTTAAAACAACGGTGGCCAGGTTTCTTTAAAAAACAAACCAAAAAAGATGCCAAAACCCAACTTGTTTTAGTAAGTTGCCACACAAGTTTCTTAAATGTTACTATTTTTAAAAATTACTTTGTCCTACATATACCAGTCTCTGAATTAGTGTATTTTACGTGAATAGATTTCAGATTAAAGTAAGTAAGTAAATGTACTCAGACATTTAAAAAAATGAAAAAAAAAGCTTCAATTGCTAGCTTTCAAAAAGTAGTAAAGCGTAAGTCTTTTTTTCCAGTTACGAGTGTGAAATAGCCAGATTCTCATCAGTACACTATACAGCACTTTAGTCAAGGAACTATTGTTATTGAGCAGATAAGATTAAAAAAAAAAAATCATTGGGTTTGATGAAAACCTGCATGAACAGTGGGGGAAAAAAAAGCCGAAGTTACCATAGCAACCACCAGGGCTTTAGACAGAAGCTAAGTAAATAGTAGAGAAATGTAACAGAAAATGTGAGGGCCATTTGATAAAGCATTAAAAAATGAAAATGAAATTTTAAGGCAAACATGATTAATACTGAGCTTTTATCCCTCCAAAATCCCTAATCAGCAGCTGATTGCCCTTAAAATAAAAATAAGAGGACTGTTATCGATGAAGTTTTAGTGTTGGAATCCATTAGACTCTATTAAAGAGACATTTTTGTGAATTTCATGCTGAACAGGTGACAGTTGTATGAGATACTTCTGCTTACTTTCTTCTCAACGGAGTTTAAGGCTCCAATGTTAGCCTATGGCTGATGAAGCTTTAAGAATGCCTCTCCTGATATAAACAATTATTAGAATGAAAGTTTGCCTGATGAAAGTGGTCCCGCAGTAGAAATACCGAGTTCTCTGTGGGATTTTGTTAGGTCAACTGACTGCATAACGCCATAGGATTGGCATAGGCAGCTTTAAAGTTCTTCAGCAGTAGAATTCCATGAATGGACACTGTTGGTAAGCTGAGGGGAGCAGAATGTCCGGTATAAAACAGGTTTATGCAGTCTTCACAGTCACTTTCCCATGCCTTTGTGTCTGAGCCTGTCCTTTTTAATTTACACGTCATGCTTTGTTTTTTGTCTTTTTAAATGCAGTTCTTCATTCTGTGCATTAAGCCTAGTATTTTGCCTATATATTGCTTCACAGTTGGGCCGAATTAGTTGTTATGTGGGTGAATATCAAATGTACACGTGATAAGATTGCAAGCATCATTTCTTTTCTACTTTTTGTGCAGCTATTAAATCTGAAATTTGGTTTTAGTCCTCACAGAGTGGTCCACATCGAAACCTTAAGTAAATAAAAAAACTTTGAAAGTGGAACACAAACTTTGACGTTCCATCTTGAAAGAGTATGAACATTGAAGCATTCTGAATGTTTAAGTTCAACAAAAGAAACAAAAAAATGCTTTGTCCTTTCTTTAAAATACTGACTTGCTTTTTGTTTTTAGGACTGTGTTAGCACCTGCTTGGTTGCTGCTCGTGTTACAATATGCTGGCATGGTACAAGTGGCTGGTACCAGCTATCCGTGCTGTGCCCTGGGCTTTGCCTGTGTCACTACAGTTCTTGACTGGTGTCTGTTTCTTCTGTTCTTCTGATTCTGAAGTATTGTTTCTGAAGAGCCAGCGATTACAGATATTTGTCTGCATTAAAGTAGGACCTTAAACTGGTGAAGTCCAGTGTGGCTGGGCTTCAAGTGATAAAAGTTACGTGTCAGAGCAATGGGTTATGATGGTGCCAACTTAGCACTGGGGCAGTGTGGGGGCTTGGTTGCTGTTGCACTCAGAGCCATTGCAGGTGGTTGCTGCTCCCAGATCCTTCCTGCAGCCAGAGCAGTTTGCTCAGTGTGCCCACCTCTGCTGGAGATCTGATCCAAAAGCCCTGCGGAATCAAATCACAGCATGAAGCCTTATTATCTCACAACGCAGTCTGTTAGGGCTGTTGAGGTTTTCTGCTGTATTGGTGTACACTTGAGATGAGAAAACTCATAAACTTTACATTGTGAAGTAGTTTTCTGTGACGACTCGGTTAAGTTCCTGCTGAACATGTTTAGCACAGCTAAAACAGGAATGGTTTTCTAGCACTTTTTTTTACTATGCTTTTCTAGATGTGTGGAAACCCAGAAGCGTGGTGCTGTGGTGGGTCATGCAGGCTTGAGATACTGAGCACATTGTGAGAAACATGGTCTGTCACTGGTGTCATGAGGCAGGAGCACAGCCGAACCCTGCATTTTTGTCAGATGAAACTCAACCCCACTAGGTGGTGCAAGCAAATAAATCACCTTGCAAAATACTTCTCGCCAGATTAGTAAGCTTGGGGGAAATGTGCCTTTTACTAAATTAGAACACATTCTTTATTTATTTTTACCTCTGTAATTATGTATATATATATATGTATATTAGTTATTAGGAGTGTCATAGACTTCTCTTTCCACGTGCAAGAAAAGGTGCATTCTGTTCTTTGCTGAGATGTGTATTTGCCTTTTGGGTAATGTAGGCTGGCAGCAGGGTGCTGTGCTCACAGCTGAGATTGTGACCTGCAGAGGAAGTGGAAAAGCTTGTAGTGTTTGTGTGCTGGCAGAAGGCCTGCTGATATCCTTCAAGGGCCTTTCCAGAGAGTCAACTATACCTTGCCTGGCCCTCAGAATCTCTCCCATTAAGATTTATCCTTTGCCAGTTGCACTTGGGATTTGCTTACCTCTGCAGCAATATCACATACATGCAGTTAGATAATATATTTACAAGAAAAGTTTCAGATGGTAAGTTAAAATACCACACCATCAAGTTATTGTCCTGAACAGCTAAGTGTATAAAATTCCAGTAGAAATTCATCTTTGAGATGTAATGTATACAGCTGGTCTGTAATGGTCACTGTGCTATATTTATTAGATCATTGGCTCTATTATGCGTTAAACAAACAACAATGAACAACAGAAAGAAAACCATTCAAACCTGGAAACACACTTCCATTGTGCTCCTGGACGTCATTGTAATGTGACATTGTATTGTACTAGCTATACCATTGTGTTGAATTTAGACCATAATTTCTAAATAATTCAATCTTTTACTAGATTTTCTCTTCCTCCTCCTTCCTGTGAAAAGCCCTCTAGTTGAATGGTGGCTTTGCTAAAGATAAGCTGGACAGTAGTTGGTCAACAGCTTTTCATAGCTGCAAGCCATTAGCAAAAGTATTTAAATTCTAACAAAGTGCATTCTTGAGATAAGTAGAAATTCCTGGGACCTTCCACTTAGGGAGAGCCATCAGCATTGTCGATTTTTTTTTTTGTCATAAGTCCTAATTTATCAGAGTTCATACGGCTTCCCAGTGGAACCCAGGCTGCCAGCTCTCTGAGAAGGTGATGCATTGTGGCCCTGCCATGGTGCTGAAGCAGCCCTTGCCTGCACTGCTGTGTGAGTGCTGCAGTGAATGTGTTGTCAGCTGCTTAGCAGTCAGTGTGAGACAGCAAGTGTTCTTCTGTGGTGCTGTTTTCCCCGCTTATATCTGTCTTTCAGGCCTTTATTTCTCAAGGAGCGCAGTGTGTTCATAAATGCTTTATTATCATGTTTCAGACTAGGGTTCTGTAATAAGACAACGACTGCAGCACTGTAGTGAAAGTTGAGTACTTTTCAGTGCCATATATTTACTGAAATGGAAATTTTTCATTTCAAAGTGACTTAAATATTCATCATTTAGGATGGGTGTGTTTGCCGCATTTGTCCTAGCCCCTATAAATGCAGGATATGTCTGTGTTGCTGCTGTTGTTGTGGGCTTGTTTTCTTAGTAAATAAGGCAGGGAGACATTAAAGTATAAAAAGTAAACCCAGTAATATTTGACATAAAACACTGCACATGTAACCTGTACCCATGAAATCTCAATTGACCAACAGCCAATACATGTGCTAGTTACAAATAGTAAACACGTACTCAAAGTTTTACAATAAGATTTTATTAGAATGTATAGTCTCTTCAGGGTAGACAGAAAAATTGCAGCAGAGATTTTGTATTTAAAATGCAGAAGGAAGTTTTTTTTCCTTAGTCTTGTTGTGGTAGGGGACCAACATACTCCATTATCATCATACGCTTTTGGCTTTTATTAACTCCAGAATTAGAGTAGAATTTGTATTTGTACTATGAGCGAAGTAGAAGGATCTCATGTATTAAAGCACTGATATTCATACTGAAAGAAGTGGTGCTTGTGATAACAAGTTAAAAGTTGCATGACAAAATCTGAACTCTCTACTTTCTCCATATATTTGATAATATATAGTGTGCAAAACTTCTTTTGTTTGTGCTTTCTTGCTTGTGTTTGTGCTTTCCTCACTGTAGATTTTTTTCCTGAGCGTATTACTGCACAGTTGGAGAGGTTCTATTGTTTCTGTAACCTTTAGTTATTTCATATGCAGATGGTGAAGGAGAAATCTGGCCTTGCACTGAGAAATCTGTAATAAATGGGCCAAGAAACGTAATTCTTACCTCAGTTTCATATTTGTCCTTTATGTATACGTGCCCGTGAACACACGTGTTTTGCAAAGGTCCTGAGCAGCACTGAGGTCTTCGTTCTTTTACATAAGGCATCTTGAGAGGTTGAAATTTCTAAGCACTGTGATGTTTTCTGCTATATGTAGTCTGTTGCTGGTAGTATCTACTCTGTAGATTGTAAACATTAGCAGGAAATAACTTTTAGATAATGGAGAAAAACAACTGCTGAGATTAGGTTAATAAGCCTTGGTGGATGCAGGCACAGCCAGGGAGATGTATGGCTGGAGACCGTGTTCTATCGAAATACTGGAGGTTGGATTGTAAAAGTTAAAGTCCAATTTTCACAAATAACTATTTACTTGTCTTCTGAATTTCACTATTTAATTGTCTTCAGAAGACACTTTTTTTAGCATAATAATTCTGCTGACAAGTTATTTGTTTACTTATTTTACCTCGTGCAAGGACCAACCCATGCAGATGTTCTTGAAAAATGTGCTGCTTAATTTTTTAGGAAGTAAAAATATCTCATGCAACTAGTTTTTGCTGAATTATTTTGTAAAGAAAATCTTGGGTGATTGTGTAACATTGCTCAGTATATACAACGTTGATGATTAAGACCATTCCAAGATTTTTATAAACTAAAATTCATATAAACATGGGTATGGAAAAAACCTGAGATTTCTTTTCAAAACCCTTTTTGTATTAAATGTTTTTAGCTCTTTGCTGTTTTAGTAAACCAAGTAAAACACTACAGAAAATCTAAGGAAACTGAGAAGGAAAGATGAGGAGGGGTATGGTTGTACCTCACTCAGAGTTGATTCTGTTCCTGCTTTAGCCTTGTCCCTTGAAGACTGCAAAGAGAAAGGGAGCTTATAGCTTGTGGCATGCTCAGAGCTACTGCATCTGTCTTTCCCAGCAAGAGGAGAGTGAGGTAATCAGAAAACTGGATTTGGCGAGTGTCTGAGATACTGGATTTTGTGTCAGGTATTTGGATTAGAAACCACCTTGGAACATTAGAAACCTGAGTTGTCCAGCCTGCTGTTCAGCTTTGCAGCCAGGGATAACTTACAAATCCAGGAATGTCTCTTGTGTGAGTATATCTGGCAGATAATGGTACTACAGCACTGAATTGATGGGAAGGCGATAGTGTCCCTTATGTCTGTCCCATATACTTTGGACTTAGTGGCATACCTTGACAGGTGACTTGCCTTGCTGCTGCTGCTTCTGTTCCTAGGAATAGAACACCAAATTCTAGCTGCAAAATCTGTGCAATCAAAGGACTTAATATAGGGTGCTCTGTTTAATATGCAGTGGTCTACAGCGGACAGGAGCTGAGTCCTTTCTAGTCCTAATACTAGAACCAGGGTATAAGGGAGAATGGAAATACAAATCATGAAATACCAATGCAAATTAAAAGGTTGTCTGCTTTCAGGTCACACAGTCATCGATTCCTTGCTCAACGTCAGCAGACTCCGTAGCCTGCAGTACCTTGACCTCAAAGAATGTAATGTAGCTAAGTGTTAGGATTTGAACGTGAGGTTTCATCTGCCATTAACAAAAACAAACAGAACCAAAATCACAACAAAAATGATACAAGCTGCCTGTAAAAACAAAACAAAAAGAAAATAATGCTCTAGAAGATTAGACAGAAAAAGCTTAAGAGCTGTATGTGTTCTGTGCAGCTAATGTGAAGAAAAACCCTCTAATGTGCTTAATAGTATACTGTTACCTAGACACGTGTGCTGACAGGAGAGCCATCGGATCTCCTAAAGTATTTATTGCTGGCAGTCGGCTGATTTGGAGCGCTGCTCACTTCTGCCATGGCTGCTCAGAGCCAGCTGCAGAGAGAGGAACAAAGGAGGAAACCCAACTGGTGAACGAAGAAAAAATGGTTAAGTTATGTAGTGTATTGTTTTGCTGTCCATTGTGTATATCTGTTTTCTGCTTTGTACAAATGTGTTACTGGTGATGCTGTATCCAAAGAGAAAATGCAACATTTAGTGTCTAGGGGGCAGCTGATTGCACGGCAAATCACTTCTAGAAACCCCATAACTGTAATTTTTAAGATGAATATTCTGAGTGCCCAGGATATAGCATGTTTAAACTTAGTCTATTATTGGTATCAGTATATGCTCTTTTCTGTGTAGAAATGCTTAAGTTCCTCTTTTGTTGGTTGTTTTCGTGTTATTTTGTACCAGCAGAGGCTGGAAGCTGGCAGGCTGATTAGCAGCCCTTCTTTAAAGGATCTGAAGGGCTGTGGTGGACATGAAGTTGCGTAGAAACCAACGGCAGACTGTCATCATCAGTAAGGCAAACTGCCTGCTGAGGTACATGAGATTGTTAGCAGATTGAGCAATGTTACTACTATTTCTCCTTGATCAGTGCTAGTGGAGTCTCACCTGAAATACTCTGCCTGACTTTTGGCCTTCCCCTTCAAGAAAGGTGCTGAGATCCGGGAGAGGGGTCAGTAGAGGTTGGGCCAAGATGCTAAGGACCTCGAAAGGTGATTGAGGAAACTGGGCTTACTTAGGCTTCTAAAGACAGGAATTGTAGTGGCAAACTACAGCAGTTTGAAATGCAGTTAGAGGTGGTAAACTCTCTTCTAACCAAGGGATATTGGCTGTAGGTTGCAGCTTGGAAGGTTCAGGTTTATGATTAGGAGAAAAGTTCTAGGGCTACTCCATCCTCTTTGAGAAAATATGTTATGTGGAGAGGTTGGTGAGGTTTTGAAGGCATCTGGTGAAGCTGTGACTGACCTGATCTGGTACTGGGAGGTCTAACTAAATGATCTGCAAAAACCTCTTGGAAACAATATTTCTTTAATTCCAGGTGACTATCTACATTGAATTTGAGTAAAAAGGCAAAGAAAAAAAGTGAAGTAGGAAGCTTCAACGGCAGGGAGTATGGTAGAAGAAGGTCTGATGATAATGTCAGACAGAAAAAGACATTGCCACTGTTACTTTGGCAGATTCTTGTAGTGAACTAAATATTCTCATTAGAAATTATAGCTGGATGGTACATTACATGACTCATGAACTGAACAAACAGAAATACATTCTGTAGGTGTAGAAATATTGGGACTTAAAACCCTGCACATTTAGAAAGTGCTTGTCGAAAAGCGTAACAATTTAGACAAATGCAGATACATTCTCTTTAATTTAAACATGCAGAAAAGAACAGTGAAATGAAACAAAATATGAATTTAACTGTAATGGCCGCTAAATAATGGAACTGCTGTGTTGGCATGCTACCATGTTAATTGCTGGTTTTAAAAATATCTTCCCACCAAATTTTCTGATGTTTCATGTGCTGGCAGGTGCTGTTAGAGCCTCAGTTACTATGCACAGCAAAAACACACTTCGAACAAAATTGAACTTTTGCTCAGCTGGGTGGGAGATAGTCTTTTCTGGCTGGTTTGGATCGTCAGTAAAAGCTCCTCCGATATTGCTAGACTTGTCTGTATGACGTGGTCAGAGTCTGGAAAATTTCATGGAGTCTCTTGTTCGCTTTTCTCCCCCACAAACTCTGCATGCTGTGGAGATGAAAAGTAAAGCAAGGGGAAGCTACTTTTTGCTGTGGACTCAGATGGTGATTTTCAATGATAAAGGAGAGACTTAGCAGGTCTTTTATCTCCATTTTTTTTTTTTTTTTTTTATTAGCATTTTGTGCTTCAGCAGCATCATCATGTTGAAGTTTAAATTAATTCAAGACAGATTTTCTAATTTACCTAAAATGTGGAATATTTGAGATAACAGAATAGGCCCTCCAGGTCATGTGTTTTCCAGTAGCAGCAAAGACAGTTCTGCTTAGTTAAGCTAATATTCTTTCAAATTCCTTTCCTGTGTCTTGCCTAAGTATAAAAATAGGAGCAGGAAGAACAGAGAGTCCCTTCAGTATCTAAACATATTTTAACAAAAGTCATTGGCCAGAAAAAAGAGGAGGTATTGGTCAACCTGTGTATTTGGCTGAAACGCAATACAGATTTCCATCACCTCTTTTTAGGATCTTGAGATGGTTAAGTGTATGTAGCTTGGCAGAAGTTAATCACTTGAGATTCTTCAGATGAGAAATTATGTCTGGATCAGAGAAAGGCAGAGGAACCATTTGTTACAGTCTAGTTTTATACAGTTTATGAAGCAACAGATTAAAGCTGAAATGTGTCTGGCAGACTCTGGAAATGCTAACAGACCTTTTATGATAGCGTCCAACAGAAATCACTGAGCGCTCAGAGACTTCAGGATTAAAGCTGTGCAACTAGTTTGGGTCAAAATTATTGACGCTTATTTGAAAGAAATGAACAGATTGCAGAAAGTATTTGCATTTCCAAACAATAAGATGCTTTGCTTCTTCGTTCTACATAAATGAAGCCAAGTAAAGGTCAAGTTAAGTAAGTTTACTGAAGCAAAATATTTTTTCTTTTAAATAAAAGTCAGCAATACTGCTTCCTTCTCCAGATAAAAAAAACAATTGTGTCTAACGTTGATTTAATTTTTCATTGCATCAGAGATAATTTTATTTTTTTTTCCATGTTATATTGTTCATTTTTCTTTTTAAGCCTGAGTGGGCTACCTGCTGGATTAGTTTCTGCAGACATCACGAAGTGCAGATTACTGCATTCATCTACCCAAGGATCTTGGTGTGCTTGGCTGTAGTTGTGAAATACTTGCATATTTCCACTACAGATATATCTCCTTCTCTCCATCTTTGAATATACAGTAACTCGCCTATTGACTTTCAGACTTCACAACAGTGAACTGCAAAAGGTGCACATTAGCATTCTTCTGGACAGTCATGCAAAGTCACACTAGGTAAGCTGCCAGCTCTCTGGCTAACCAGGGCTCAGTACAGTGGAAGCGAGTGAAGTTGTTTGCCTTATTATGCATATCAGATTCTTACAGGGGGACATCCAGACATTTCTGAGCAAAGGTGGTGGCAGCAAAGTGTGTGTTGAACATTCTGCTACATGGTCGAAAGGCTTATTTTGATTATTTAATAGGAGAAATTGATACCATAAAGGAGACGTCATGAAGAAATTTCTTGGGATGATGATTACTTTTGAGTGTTTGTTTCTCTTACATGTGATTATCAGCATGGTGGACATGCCTATAGGTAAATCTTACATGCCCTTAAAAAGAGAAGAAAAGAATGTTTTGCACATTTTTTTGAGGAAAAGCAAAATTAACAATGTTCTTTTCTGGCATTTTTCATGTATTTTAGTGCTTCTGTTGGTTAAATGTACCTTATTCTTAAATACACATGAAGTTAGGACTTACCAGGTAGATCAAGTACCTGGCATTGATCCAAGGTCTAATTTTTAATCTTCTGTAGTATGGCTATGGTAGATGAATTTCTTAATGGCCAATTTTAAAAACCATTCACTCAAACCTGACATAGACCATTTCAGTCTCTCTTTAATAGGAAACCTAATAACTTTTTCTGATGTGGTGCATAAAGCTTTGGTGTTCTGTTTTCTTTTTACTGCCTGATGCAAGCACGTTCATGTATTTACAGTCAATAAAGCTATCAGTGCTATACATGGACTTAGATTAGGAATTTCAGCCTTTTAGCTTGGGATATCTAATTTAGGCCGCTGCTGTGTTATTTGCATCCTTTGATGACGTGTTGACTGTCTGATCAGTTGCAGCATTTCTGCTTTCAAGCCGCTTTTAGAAGTGGGACAACCTGTTGCAGTACCTTCATTCACAGTTTTCAGAAATTATCTGGTAAACAAACGAGGCTGCGGTTTGTGAGCTGTGCAATGCTCTTCTTCCTTAAGGTATTTTTGTCTCTTCTCTTTACCCTGACCTAACACTCTGACTTCGATCTTGTGTAGTTTCTGAGAGGAGTGGTTATATGTTAGGACTTACCTTTCAGAATCAGTAGCTTCAAAGAGGTGCAGTATTACTTGTGCATGGGTCATATAGGTGAAAGAACGTGCTCTTTTCAAATCAGCATATCTAGAGACTGTATAGGCCTTAGCCCTACTACCTCATGTAATTAATGAATGTTTACATTGACTAGTGAGCCAGGCTTTATGGCTGTGTTGTGCAGGTTGTTCTGATTATCAAGTCTTTTTTCTTTCCTGAAGTGTCCTAACAGCATATTTCTGCCGTGAGCAAACCAGGCAGTGATCACATGCTGCTCTTTTTTCTTGTATTTTTACAATACTTGCATGAGATAAAATATATCTATGCCCTAAAGCCATTGCAGCTATTCTGTGTAGCAGACCATAGCACTTGTGGCAAAATATGCCACTTCTTGATGGTAAGGATTTGTACTTCAGCACTCATTGGGTCTCTCAGGAATTTTCCCATAAGAAAGAGCATGTAAATATAAATAACAAATAAGATTTTTCACTAAATATCTTGACACATTTTACTGGATTTAGATTCACTTTCCACAGTTTCTGTTTTATGCTTACTTTCCTCTATCTGAGAACAGTCACAGCGGCGGTATAAAAAATAACTTCCAAATTGAATTTTTCAGGATCCTCCTCTTTTGCTGTCTCTTACTGCTTCCCACATCTCTTCTGATTTTCTGTTTCTTTCTAGTCTTCTCTCTGAAAATCAAGATCTCCTTATGCTTTGCTTACCAGCTGTCAGGCGTGATGCAGTATATGCTGATATGCTGCTGTGCTAGCTTGCTTTGCCACTGTTGGCAGCACTCTGCTGTCATGCTCAATTGAGACAGAAAGAAGCATTTCTCACTGGAAAATTAATTCATGAAAGATGACTTTTGTTTTTGTAGTAGAATTGTTTTGAAAGATATCAAGCATACAAAGAAATACGTATTACAACAAATTAGCTCATAATTTTATAAAGGCTTAAGTGTCAAATATCAATGGAGTAAAAAAGTGAGGCCGAATGATTTTGTGAATTTACAGCCTCAAATTATCTCGTGATTTGAGCACAAATTCCATCCACTGAGGTGACTTTCTATATTTTTTTTTCCTGACATAACTGTTTTTTAACAAAAACGAATGCAATCCCAGGCATCTGAAAATTCCGTAAGCAAAATAAGCAACTTCCTTGCGTCCATCTGAAAGAGAAAAGCAAGGTCAGAAACATGTCAATAGATATGATCTTTTTCTGTACCTGTTCTTCTTCCTCCACCCTACAAAACACAGGAGGAAGTAAAATGTCCTCTGTGTTGACCTTTTTCTCCTTTCTAGTTATGGCCTTTCTGTCCTTTATGCCTTTTAGAAGAGGATTGTCTTTTACAGGTAATTCATCCAGGCTATGAGGTCCAGCTGCAGTGGGGCTCATGTAGGATTCAGTCGCAGTTTTGCAGTAGGTTTTCCCATAATTCTTTATACTGACTGTCCTAATTGTGTTGCTTTTTTATTTCTTTGATTGCAAAGCTGACCACACTAACTAATGTAATTCTCCTGATGGAGTATGACACTGTTCTGTGCTTATAAATTAGACAAACATATGTATTGTATTGCAGTTCTGTGATGTTTATCTGTCAGCATAGTCTCTGATGCAGGTTTTTCTCACTATAACTAGTGCTGTCCCAACGTTTGCACATGGCTCAGGCTATACTGGGTGCCTAAAGTAACCAGTTTTGGATGCAGCTGCTGCTTTGGGGAAGGGAGGTACGTAGTGTTGCTTGATCTTACTGGCAATGAGCTGTGTCTGTTCTACATTAAAAAGACTATTTAAAATGTAGTAAATGTGTCTACTTTCAGGGTTTTTTTTCAGGCTCTGATAGCTGTATTTGTCTTATACATGCTTATAAATATAGGCAAAAAAAAAAATTATGTTCAGTGAGAGCTTGATGTTTTTGGTTGGCTCAATGATCTGCATATCCTCTTCACAGCTGATTTTTCTTAGAGTGAGCTGAGCATTTGGTGGTAGGAGGTGGTGGTCTGTTCATTCTCTTGACAAAATGCCCTGCTGTAACTTTAGATGATAGCACTGCAACATCATAATAATGAATACCATGCTACTGTTGTCAAATTTACAAATGCCACTTACTGTGAGTTATTCTTGCACCTTAGCCTGTAACCTCAAATGCCCAAAGTTTATTGATACAGTGCTTTATCATACCTGCTTGCTCAAGTTAATGACTTGCTCCAAGTAAAGGACATTCTTTGGCAATATTTCATACAGCTTTTTTGTCACTTTTTTTGAGCTTCCATGCTTTAATGTATGCTGTTTAATATTAAAGATTGAGATACATGCTCATCCAGTTGAGAAGGCAGGAGAGAAGAATCAAAGCTCTTTTGTTGTCTTGACAGCTAGTAAATCACTGAGTACAGAAGAACTTTGGAGAGAACAGTTCTGAATTCTTCTGAATCACCTCTGTATGTGTGTGTAATTAGTGTACATATGTATACGTGTGTGCATATATAATAATTTGTCTATCTAAATCTTGTAATTAGTATATAAAATATACAATGTAGTGTAGTTCAATTGGCTTGATATGTATTTTTTTTCCTGAAAATAGATTAGAAAAACCTAAAAAAAATCTTTCTTGAACTTGAAATTCTCCTGTCAGCCTAATTTCAATGTAAATCTGACTTTACTTTAAAATATGCATATATATGTTTATACAATTCTTTCCTCTCTCCCTGTTTTTTTAGTAAAGCTTCCTAAGGCTCAAAATTATCTTGATAATTTTTCTCTTTTTAATCCATTGACATTTAAAGAAAGGTCTTTTTCTGCAGTTGATGAGGAGGTTGTTTGACTATGCAAAGGGTGCTGACTCTGTCTAGACAGAAAACATTGCCAAATGTTCAAAGTCCTTGATAGAACAGACAAGGTTTTTTATTTCCTGCTAACATTCAGTTTAGAGTAATTTTAGCTGTTACTCGCAGCTTCAAATCTTCAATTTTGGGATTTGAGATGCAGTTTTTCCCCTGACTTTTGCATTGTCCTTTTAAAGACTGCAGAAATAAGTATTCAAGATATTAATGAGTATTATGTTCTGTGTACAATGTTTTAATATGCAGAACTGTGGCTAAGAAGTGCATCTAAGTGACTGGTGTCCATAAATCAGGGTAATGTATCAACTAATTCACATCAGATATGGATAACTAAATAGACAGTGGTATGTTTCACGTTGGACTAAAAAAGGAATTTATTTCTTACTATGTATCTTCTGGATTACGTATGCAGTTCTTATGTATTTTTTTTAATTGGGAGGAAAGAAAAAAGAAAAAAGAAAAAATACATGCCTTTTAGAAAGAAATAATGCCACCACCAGTCGGCTGAACCAGCAGAGAACTTGAAGCTGTTTTAAAACAACTCAAAAAAGATGTGGTTACTTAGTGAGGAAAACAGTTGGATGCAAGTTCTCCTGCAGAAAGAAAGAATTGGAAAGTCTTTTCAGAATTGGTGATAGTTTTTACTGGTATTTCAACAGAAAACAGTAAAGTAAATAATTAGCTTGTTCAGTGTTGACCTCCTTGGAGCACCAATCATTACTACTGAAGTTTGGAAAGTGGCAGTTTGTGAGTACAAATTCATCATTGCCATTAACAGTCCCTTGTAAAAGCCTTGTAAGTAAATCAGCTGTTTCAGTAGACCAAATTCAGTAGTTAACAGCTTGCTTATTTAATTTTCTTCAGCCTCTTATGTGAAATTTAAAAGCGCTCCAAACCACAGCAAAAATTCAGAAGTTGAAAAGGGAAGAGGTGTGCATTTACGGTTTTCTCTTTTATTATTGCAGAGACTGTCTGTAGTTTCTGTCTCGTGCCTGGCAGTCAGTCTGCAGGTAAAATAATCCTGCAAGCCCACGTATCAGTTTTGAATTAAATAAGTTAGTAACCTGAGCTTGCAAAATAGCGTCTTGGCCATTGTTTTTGTCTGAAAGTAATTCCAATTTAATTTTGTAGAAAGGGCTTTGTTTTGTAGAGATCATTTTTCCTTAATTTCTTCTCATATTGCTGAAATTCCTATGCTTAGAGCTCTTTAAAAGAACTGATAAAACCTTGAATGATATTTTAAAAACGTAGCAAATGCTGTGGGTTTCAGTTGAAGAAAGCACTATGATTAAAGGGTTTAAAACATATTTTTGTACTCTATCTATGTTTACTATCATTTAAATATTCTTTTGAGAACATGCATATGGATCCTGCATTTTTCATTTGTAGCTGTGGTTTATTTGAAACTTAGAGATATATGATGCATTTTGTTGGTGAAGTATTCTTCTCCTGAAGTTGATGTTCTTTGACTTGTTTGAAACTGATAATACATGTTACTCTGCTCTCTAATGCAGAAATGTTTGTTTTGTTTAAGTCATCAGCTGGATACTGATATGCACTTGCAGGAAAAGGAGAGTAAATAAACCCTCTTGCCTTTTGAGGTGGTCATATTTGAGTTATGTTGGCAGGATAGAGTGGAGAATCTTGTGTTATTAACAGTCCCCAATCTGCTTTGTGAACTCATAAGTTTTCTTGCCTGTGGGATTTTCAATCCAGTTTTCACCAACGCTTTGTTCATTTGATACTGAACTGAGAGATTTTCATGGATTTCTGCCACTAAATTGGCGATTTATCTGCTTTTGTTGTGAAAAAAATTCACAACAATATTAACATTTGTTTATAGTAAAGTTATTATTTTACTCAGCTAGGTAAGAATATCCTTTTGCTTCGTTTTAAGCAAAACTATATCACTTCTAGAAGTTTGGTATCTGGGATATACCTGAAACTCTTAAATTTCAGTAATTTCATTTAGCAAACATTTTTTTGACTTTGATAAATGTTAACTTCATTTCTTCCCAGGCTGCCAAAGGATGTATTGGCAACAGAACCACTAAAATATGCTGATCAACTTCCTGTGGCTCAAATAATACATCAGGTAAGCCTTTCTATTTTGAGGAATTTCTTTGAGAATAAACAACATCTGTAATATTCTGCTTTTCTAGGTCATGCAAAATCAATGAGCTCATGCTAGAAGTATGTAAAAACAACACACTCTTGTTCAGATGACAACCATTAAATTATAAAAGGCTTATTCAGAACATGGCAATGAAATGATAACTTGCTGTATGACACAGTTGTCACTTCAGAGGTTACTGTTAAAATTGTTGTATGTACTGATGTTAAAGAAAAAAATCCACGAATTTTGTCTAATTTGCATATTTTCCCAAATCACATTTCTACTCCCCAAAAAACCAGACAAACTATAGAATCACTGTTGTGGAATTATGAAGCGTTGAGAGGGGAAAATAATGTCCCCTTCTGCATGAGGTGCTTGCAGTATTTCTGCTTCCAACTGCGGCAGTGCCATCATACTTTCTGCTTTGCACAGGCCTTTGTTTGCTTTTTGTTTTTCACAACAGAAAACAGAGATTGAGATTTTGTCTAGATTGTGCCTACTGTGTCCTTACTTCAAATCAATGCTTTTTCATTGATTCAGATACTCTAATGAGGGAGTTGGGGCTGGAATTGAAAAGCAGGCTATGTTTTTAATTATAGCATGTCTAATTTTAGTTAACTTATGGCAAGAAGGAGGAAGAGATCTTTCTTCTGCAGAAGATTCTGTAATCCCTTCTTGCTCTTTTCTCAAAGTTCAAGGTCTGACACACAGTCCATCCTGCTGATAGATGAGATGCCCAGCCTTTATTCGTATGTCTTCTGAAGCCTGATTGCTGGCTGTTAGCCACAGCGGGCTCTGCCTACTTTGTGGAAAGACTGTGGAAAGACTAAGTAACATCCATAAAACTTGTGACGTACTGTAAAACCTGAATATTGAGACTTTGCATCTCTGTTCTTGGTGATGTTTGAAAGAAAGAAAAAAGACCTGTTCAGTTGCTGTCATTTGGAATTTTCTCTCAGAATTTTATTGTTGAACTTTGTAGATGCTAGTCCTGCTTCAGGGACAGGCAATTTTGATTTCCCTAATTTAGGAATTAATAGGTCAGATTACTGCTTTCCTAATAGTATCTCAACAGTATGGAATCTTTCAAGTAATCAGGTATACAATGAAAGACCTGAAAGCTGGGGAACATTATGACAGTTCCCCATAGGAGAAAAAAATGGTACAGTCCACCAATCCTTTTGAGACAACAAAAACTTCCATCCCGGAAACTGGGAGATGATATTGATCAGGATAGTTATAAGCCAGATCAGCAATGCTAAATAAAGCTGTGATGTCATCCTGAGCTGGCTTTGAACACATGAGAATCATCAGGAAGAAAAGTTCAAATGTTGAAGTTGCTAATAATTATAATTGTAGATCTTTCCAAATACCTTTGTCAGTTGGTGTTTATGAGCAGTTGTGTTGCATGCTGCAGGCAATGCTGGTTTTACCTTGAAGGAAACACAAGCTCTATTTTAAAACTTTAAAATGTACAGGTCTTTTCTGCAAGATGTAAGCACAAGGGATTTAAAAACTTTTGGCTGAAATCTGCACCTCTGGGAGGAATATCTGATGTGTTCAGAACATGGAAGATTGGAAATCAGGACCAGTTTGTATGTCAGGAACTCCCTGGTGTTGTCAGGGCTTCAAATGACCCAACAGCCTGCAAATGTCACATTTAAAATTCTGCCTTCATGCCTGACTCTCAGCATAAATGAATTAAACAGCAGAGCAAGCAGCCAGTCAATATGTTCTTAACAGTGAGAGTGAGCAATGAAACAGTTTGGGGGTTGTTTGGAATCAGTAAATAGAAACTGAACAGAATATCTCACCTAGAGAAAAATCTCAAATAGGAAACAGAATTAACCTTTTAAGATGGCTGACCAGATGAAATGTCATAGTAAAATTTTTACAACATTAGGTGGGTAATAACCAAGGAAGGGTTCATTTAGCTACTGTGTATTATACTGCAATAATAGAATATTACACTGTGGAAAGGCAAAAATATGCTTTTATATATTCTTGTCTGCTATAACAAATTTACCAGTAATGTAGGTCCAGTCCACACAAAGCAGCAAGTCAGTCCTAACATAATCGGAAATGTCTTTGATGTAAAGAAACATAATGAAATGACCATTGCTTAGTTATCATGTCAGGAATCAGGCATCATGTCCTGATTTTATGTGTTCTTGCTGCCCTTTTTGCGTCTCTTAGCTGTAGTCAGCTAAGCATACTCTTCACCAGTGTGCGAGTGAATTAGCATTTCTTAGTTTATGATGTATTGCTTCTGAGGGACCTTTGGTAATTGGAACATAATGCAAGGACCATGTTCAGCTTATAAGAACAAATATTTCTGTTTTTCTTTGAAAGTAAAAGAGCATGAGTAAAAACAGTGAATGCTGTTTGTGGTGTTAATCTTTATCTGAAGTTAATCACTGTGTTAATTCTGGGCCTTTTTTTCTTGTTAACATGTCTGTATCTTACCACCAGCTAGGAATAGCAGTGAAGATTGCAGATGATTCTGTTGCATAAATCAGGATTTGTATTATGGCATAAATACATATTAAAGCTTCCCAAAGAGAGACAGTTATCCTAAATCCATGTAATGCCAAGGTGCATTTTATTTATGTAGCAGCCAACATGGCCACTAATTTTATCCAAATTCCACTGTTAATTTATGCTCTTGAACATTAGTAAGACCCTACACAGTTTCCTTGGGGATTTACACGTGATTTCTAACATTCTCTTCTGTATTTAATGTCTGGTATTTTAAAAAATACTATACTAGCCAAGAGAAATTACTTTTGTGATTTCTGACCTGTCAATTCCACAAGAAAAAATTAGACGTATTAAATCCTAAAATACTTAACGAAAAGAAAACAAGAATCTGATTTGGAGTTTGATCTTAAACTTTATGATACTAGTAATTATTACTGTAAGCAGCATAAAAACAAAAGAATGAAAACCCCATAAAATTCCCAGTTCCAATTCTCAGACAAATGTTAATGTCTAATGTAGTTAGACCATGGTCAATTAAAGAGACAAATGTGAAGAAAAGAAATTAAACAGTAGAATGAAAACAAATAGTAACATTTAAGCCACTTTTAGACTTGTACCAAAATTAGACATTTGTAAACAAAATAAATAGTTTTCTCTATCTTGGAAGGAAAATTAAAAAAAAAAAAAAAAAGGAAAAAGATGTGTATTTAACTGAAGTTAAATATATATATATACATATATATATATATATACACCAGGTGAGGAATATAGTGATTAATATATACTTCAAAAATGGGAAAAGTTAAGCTTTCAGAGGAGTACCCACCTAGGGTAGCCTTTTAAAATGGGATTCTTTGTGTACAGTAATGTGTGCAGTGCAGCTGCATAGGGTGAGTTTATGAAAAGTAAGGCCAAAAGCAGGAGAAAAAAAGAGAGCAATTCATTCTGTGTTTGACTTTAGTGAAAACGAGTCTATTGAAAGAATAAGCAAAACTGCATTCGAGAAGATTGTTTTTATATATCATTAAGGATATTCATTGCTGGGCCTCCAATTCAGCATGGTATTTTAATAAAAGTACTTAACTTCAGTGACAGTGCTCATGCTATGAATGTCACTATGCGGTAATATATTTTGCCTAACTGAGATTTAGGATATTGAAGAGGTTTAAATTGTTACAGGTGTCTTACTGATGGAAGAATGTTTTATTGATGAAAGGCATATTTCAGTGGATAATTGCCAGATTTTTCTGATGTTATAATTGAAAACAAAATGAAACAGCAAATTCAGAATAGAATCAGCTTGTATACATATTTATTATAGTCCACGGTAAAATATTAAGCAGATAAATTAATATGCTGTTAAAACAGGATGGTATTTCAGGAAACCAACTTCTGACTCTTGGCAGGGATTACAAATTGGCCTGGCTTACAGTTCCAGATTTACGTAAAATAAAGGGTTGCTGGACGTTTTCTCATGTGGGGAAATGCATGAGAAAATGTTGTGAAGATTTCCCAGTGAAATTAGATCAAATGTCCTTTAGGTGGCACATGGTTGTTTGTTTTGTGACATTTTTAACCAATTACTGTAGCCTCTCTCTGTAGAAGCTTCAATGGAAAATGCCTTTTATGTAATCTCAGGAGATAACCATAAGAGCATGCTAAGCCTGGTGTGTTGATTGTAGAATCATGGAATTGTAGGGATTGGAAGGGACCTCTGGAGATGGTTGAGTCCAGTGCCCCTACTAAAGTAGGTTCCCTTCTGCAGGTTGCACAGGTGGGTGTCCAGGCAGATCTTGAATATCTCCAGAGAAGGAGACTCTCTATGCATCCCGTGCTTTTTTATTAAACATCCCAGTTAAGCAAAACATATGAGCACCCTTTGGAACTGTACCGTTAGCTTCGCTCAGTTTAGACTCACAGGGCATTAGGAACTTGCCCCATCAAATCCAGCTTGGGGATACTGACTGGGGTCCGCAGTGAGGGAAATGAGATAAGAAATTCAAGAAAAAAGATGGGAAAGGAGTATTCAGAGTTACAGACAGACAGGCTGATGGCCATCAGAGATGAATGCACTTCTGTACTGAGTCTTCCGAGAAGGTTTAAGTTTCCATAGCTTCTGGGGTTTGCTAAAAAATCCTTTTGGCTTCGAATTTAGTGTTTATTCATTCTTGGGACTTCATTCTCTTGTAGTAGAGCAGTGTAAGTTTATTGCATTCATCAGTGTTACTACTGTTTCATGCTGGTTTAATTGGGGGAGATTTTCTATAGCAACATTTGGCAGAAATTGTTGAAACAATATTAGGAGAATAGAAAGCAACATGTATAAATCTTTGAAGTATTTTTGATTGCCTATAACATAACAATTTTAGCTCTGCATCAGATATATTCACAAACATAAATTTAAGTTGTTGTCACTGTCTTTGAGAAATTAACCCATTACATGCTGATACATTGTCATTAAAGCATAACTTTAATGTTTTGGGGTCACACTGATGCCTTCCCCTACCCCACTGCTGCCCTTTGGCAGTTGTTATGTTTCAAGGAGAGGCCTTGCACTCAACCTGGGTCTGTCCTGTTGGTGGACTCTTGGTTCCTGTTTGTGCTTTATGGAGACTATGAGGGATGTTCAGAACTGTAGTCAATCATGCAAGGTGCTGATTAGAACAATGGTAGCACAAGTATTTATTTGTTTTTGATGTGGACAGTAATTTTGTTTTATGGATAATAATTTATTTTAAAAATTTTTAAGTGCTTTGATAATTGATGCTTGCTTTTTATGGTATCTTTACACGCTAGAGGGTTCAAAAACACCTTGTGATACTTAGATATGTCAGTCTCGATGTGTAAAGTTTTAGACTCTACTATTTATATGTTCTCTGAAAATCCATCACTGTAGATATGTTTAAAAATGACTTCAAAGCATAGCTTGCTTTTATAAAAGCCTGGTCACTGTATCCAGCTGGATGCTGCCAGAGGTGAAATGTGACATTTCATCAGAAGGTCCATTTTTTTTGGTTTTGTTGTTGTTGTTTGATTGTTTTTTTTTTTTGTTTGTTTGTTTTTCCATCTCTTAGGACAGTCACAGGACTTCTCAGGAAAGCTTTTCTTTCTGAGAACTGATTTTTGGGGAAGATGATGATTAAAAAATCAAAATTTTCATATTAAAGATTCAAAATCCAATTTCATTGTAATGAAATATGGGGTTAGCCAACTTAGGGGGACCTTGAGGTCCATTTCATTAGGTAGACAAAGGCCTTGCATCGTGTTGCCTTACTCTGGGGCACCTGTCTGGCTCAGGTTTTACTTTCATAGTTTGGAGCAGCACCAGCAGCATGCTTAGTATGGTGCTTTGCTCTTATCACTCCTGCTTCCTATGGCCTATTCGGAGTACGTGAAGAGCAGCAATGTGTTCTGATGTTCATGTCTCTCTGTAGTGGACTAGAGGTGAAAAAAGGTGTTTCTGATGCATGTCAGGAAAGTCTGTGGATGTCTTCTTCCTCATCAGCTGACCTGAGCTCCGCTCAGGACTCAGCTGTTCTGATTCCATTCATGCGCAGAACTAAGTCCAGCTGTGCTGCACATCTTTTGCTGAACCAGCCCTTCATCTCTGGCTCTTGGAGTGTGTTGAAGTTAGAAGATAGTGTGTTTTAATATGATTTTTTTGCAGTAGTTTTCTTTCTCATCTACATTAAATAAATTTGTGAATTCTGTAACCTAGTGGTAGTTTGCCTGCATTTTACAACTCTCATGGATGTGGTCTGAAGTGGAATCATAACTGGATGTTATCTAATAAATAAGAACTTGCTTTTTTTCCCCCAGATGAGATACATAATATGGATTAAATTTCTCTCAATGTTGCAATTATTTAAATTTGTTTTGGCTTCATTTAATGCTACTTTGGATAAAACTCTCTGCTCAGAAGCAAAACAAACCTGTCAGAAGCTGTTACTGCACATTTTTGCCAGCCACCAGAACAGGGCACAAAGGCCTTCCTGTCAGCACTGTGCAGTGTGATAGGTGTAGGCACATGGATATTTACTCCCTAGTGCTTCTTCCAATGTTAAGGCTGATTAAAAAACTTAGAGTAGCAGAGTTGTGCTGTATGTGAGCCATGCAATGTATGTAATGTGTACCATTAAATCTAGAGTGTGTGTGTGTAATTATTTTAATAGTACTATTTTCTATTAATATTTTACAAAAATAAAATGATTAAGAATGGAATAGTCCCCTGTTTCTCTGTCTCGTCCCAAGAAATCACCAAACACATTCTTGACTTGGTTATGACTGTTACAGATCTTTAGTGGCAAAGCATTAAACCAGCAATATTTTCAGGCAGTTCTTCATCTAGAATTACTGCAACACCAGTGATGATGCTCAGTGCCTTCCATTAGTACACACAAGCAAGGTCGATACTCTTTTTACCCTCAGTCAGAAGGTCTCATAAGCGATGTTATAGTACTCCTGAAACAGAGCATATTTCTAAGTGTAGCATAAAGTATTTTTGTAAAAAACAAAACAAACAAAAAAAAACCCACAACTTTTTTTTATGTGCTGCTGTTTTTCTCATCTGTTCTTCCTGATCACAGGATACAATGACACGGAGTTAGCATAAATCAGTGATGATCTGCTTTTACAGGCAGGGCTCAGCTACCTCTGTTTTGTTACGTTTTTCACCTGAACATGATGGGAAACGTTCTGGAAACTGAGATGCAGTATAAAGCTGTCTCTTTTCTTCCCTCTTCCCATTAAAGGAGTGCTGCAGATGATCACTCTCTGTCTATCCAGAATCATTATTTTTCTGTTTCTCAACCACAGTCTTGAAGTTTTGCTTCTTTATCTCTTAATTAAGTTGAAGTATTAGGTGGAATCTCTCAGTCTTCGAGACGCGATAAAGATAACTATTTTGGAATTATTTTTCCTGCCGATGCTGCTTTCTAAATCTTAAAAATTTAGCAGTAATTACGAGGAACTTCATTTCCATAAGGATTGACTACCAAAGTATTCATGCATGGGGAATTCTTCTTTTGTCTGCACACAACACTGCTTGTTAGAGCCAGAGAGAAAGCGTTAGTTTTTTTTGTTGCTGACCGAGCATTACAGGGAAACTGAATGTAGTACTAAATTCTTCCAATTATAGCTGAATACAATGGATTGAATGAGTAAATGCACTGAAAGGTAGCTTGCGTGAGGCACCTAACAGTCGGTTGTGGGGTTCTTGCTTTTAACTGTTTCCTGGTAGAAATACAGCATTGAATGTTTTCTGTACGTCAGGGAGGTGTGACATTGCCATGACCTGTCCCAGCTGCCCAGAGGCACTGGAGATTGAAGATGGTTGGTTTTTTTCTTGCTGTAAGAATTGCAAGACATGTTTCAGCCTGGCTTGACTACAGAATTTCTGAGGCCATCTAAGATAGGTGCTATAAGCCAAAACTGGTAAAGCATATATTGTATTCCTTGAAAATGTTTGTCTATATTTCTCATGAGTACGGGGGAGAGAAATTAATTGTTACTCTGGAAAGTAGAAATGGGAATAAATTAAAGACTTTTGTGCGTATTATGGGAGTGCTCGGTTTGCGCTTGAGAATACTGGTGATATGAGGCATTATGTGTGAATGTGGTGTCATTCATTTAATGTATTATGAGACATCACTTTCATACGACCAGCATGCAGAACTGTCAGATGTACTATTAAAAATATATGAAAAGATACCCAGGCACTCAAGTAGCTATAATTGTTAGAGGTGCCATGTTGGAGCTGCAGCTTCTTTAAGACATAGTTTCTGAAATAACTTACTTCTAAAGCATTACCTAAGATTTAAAATGAAGGAAGAGGTTCAGGAAGTGACTGTAACTTGTCAGGCTTCAGAGAGTGCTATGTATCTTTGTGGTTTATTCATCTGAACTACAGGCTACTGCATCTGGAGGGTCATTAGTAGCTGTATGACCATAAACTCTAAGAACTGTTATATTTCTTAAATGCCTGATTGAGACAGAAAATATGTAAGTTATTTTTCTGCATGTGTTTCATGATCCTGGATGCACAAACCTTTCAATATGTTATATCAATCTTTATACATTTTATCTTGGCTTTTGTCTTGATCATGCCACGATTGCCTTTTATTGCACTTTACAGCCTGCCCACAGCCATGACTTTAAGACAGTGGTTATTGTTTGTACTGTGCTGTAAATATGCTTAGAGCTTTACAGAAAGAGACATGTTCAAAATTGCTTACAGCTTAAAGTAAACTTCATATAGCATGTTGGCAAACAGCAAAATAAAGTTAACAGTGAGAGATTTTATTTGTGGACTAGAGCCATAAAGGACTGTTTTGTTAATCTGTCCTGACTTTCTGCACAAAGTGCATCAATGCTTTGTTTGTATTTTCCCCTTGTTGTGGCTATATTAAGGTCAGGAAGAATGACAAAAAGAGCGAGTGAGTAGAGTTGTTAGATGTTTAATCAAAATACTTTAATTATAGGGGGAATATAAATTAGGAAGACAGTAACTACATGTTAGTACGTTTGTGATTATTGTGAGGTATGCATGATATTGCAGCTGTTATGGAAGGAGCAATGTGTGTGTGTGTCCCAGGGGTCTCAGTTGTTAACGTCATGTTGAGCAGTGCTACAGATAAAATATCAATACCTATCTTGCTCTATTTGGGCAGCTGATATTAGAACTGCTGCTGTTGCTGACAAAGTAGGGAAGTTATTTTTAAGTGAATTCTGTGATTTGAGGCTCTTTACCCACCTTTGTGCTTGTAATAAGCTTGGGTGACATCAGAGCTTTCTTAGAAAAGAAGTCACTTTCACTCACAGCATTATAGTCTTCTGTTAAGCTTATAATTTACTTTTTTCACCATTCATTGCTTCTATGTGATTTTTTTCTTTTTCTTTTTTTTTTTTTTTTCTTTTTGGTGATACACTGATTTCCATTCATTATCATTGGTCATTCATAAGCCCAGATTCTTAGATGTTCGGAGTCTTTTTGGATTTATCTGCACTAGGTTCCATTTATTTGGTATTCCTTCAAATATTGGGAATGTGAATACTATTTAGGTCACTGTGGAGTGTTGTCTCCAGTGGGGATAACTGAATAGGTTTTCAGTGCATAATGGTATGCAAATAATATACTTCTGACTCACATGGGAATAGACTAAATATATGCACAGGCTTTCTGTGACCTTAATAGATTTGTAGGCATCATAACACACCATGTGCTGCTGCAGTATAGCATCTGATGTACCAATACATGAACTGTGGTGGAGGCTAAAGAAAATTGTGAAATAACTCTGTAAATTTAGTATGTGATCCACACACCTTATTGTATCTGGAAGTGCATGCCAGCAATATATCAGATTTACTTGGTAACATAAGCAGTAAGCATAATAATAATCACTGCTAATAAAACAGAAAGTTCTTATGCTTGGAACACAATAATTCGTTACGCTGATAAAGCTTCTTCATGCGTGATAAGATGAAACTGAAAACATGTAGGAAAATGATAAGTTAGGTATTCCATTAGGTGGTTTTATACACTTAAGATGTTCCCAAGGAAAAATAACTTTTATAAATTTTTCTTTGTTTTAGTTTATTTTTTATTCCTGGTTGTAGAGCAGCTCAGGAAACAGATGCTGCTTTAAGAAAGCTTTCTTTTAGTGAAGCTTTCTGTGCAAGAGAATTCATTCTTCCTAAAACTTCATTTCACTTAAATTAACTTGTATTTCCACTGAGGATGGCTTATATTAAGCACAAAGGGAGGCTTAGCGGTTTAGACTTCCATCAAATAAACTGCATAACTAAAAAGAGAAGATGCCAAGCCTCATACTCTTGTACTTGAAAGTATTGTGTTCCCGCTTGTGGGAACTTGAGATTAGTAAAATTATAAAGGCTTTGCATTAAAAACAGGGAGATAGAATTAATTTTTGCTTAAGCAGGGAAGTGTCAAAAGCCTATTATGGTAATTTTTCAATTTTGTCTTAACTGTTCACACATTTTAAAATAGTTGTACAATTGAGTAGAGACATAATTGACGTGTTGTGGTTTCTTTTTTATTTCTTGTCCTTGGGCCATCATAAAACATAGCTGAGGTGCACTTAGAGGCTTGGGAGAAGTAGGTGTGCTAATTAAGTAATTGACAGTTTTCATATCGTAGTGAGAAAATTTGCCTAATGGATTGAAATAGTTTTATAAGAGTGGTTCCCCTATTCTAAATTATGTCCAAGTACAAAATATTGATATTAGATGAAGACAGCTAAGCCACAGAAAAATTAAGTGTGAACATATAATTCCTAGCGCTAGAATTTGGGGGTTGGAGAAACTGTCATGCTCACTACCATCATGGTCAGCAGCAGCAATAAAGATCAGTATGAAAAAATGTTACTTTAATAACTTGATTCATTGCCTTTTAATATAAGCATTGATTCTATTAAAGATGCTGAAAATATCAAAGAATGCAGAGCTATTGCACTTATTTTGTTAATCATTATGGAATTTAATTATCAATCTTGTCTGTATCATAACACCTAATGGTACAGCTAATGGTATTGACTGTGTTGAAGAGTGTTTTGTAGCTGAGAATGTGCTCTATTGAATTGTGTTACTGTAGTCTTTGCATCAGTTGGAAATAAATAGGAGGCAGTACTTCGAGAGCAGCCTCTGTAGATGAGGCCCTACACAATTCCTCTTTACTCTGCAGCCCAGGCAAGCCAAAAGATGGAGGCGGGGACCTTGTTAGATCCACAGGCAAAGGGCAAAGTATTTGTTAAAACGAATGCTTACCCTTGTTGGCACTGGATATAAAAATAATGTCAGTGCATTTTTGGTGGAGGCATGTGCAATTTGAGCCTAAGACTACATTCTATGCTTTGTTTTACCTGTCACTAAAAATGTGCAGGATCAGAACATTTCTATAGGAAACAGATTACTGAAGTTACAGTAGGTTGTCCAAGATGCAAAATTTAATTTCAGTTTTCTGATGTCAGTTCAGTGCTCTGTAATGCTTCAGTTTCTCACATAACCTTGTATGGTTTTTTTAATCATTACTTTTTTACTGTTTACACATGAAAGTTTCTCTGCTAGACAGTGTTTATTTCAGTGGATAGTAAAATTAACAGTAACAGTTTTCCATTTTTTTTCATTCTATCTGCTATATTTCTTCTGAGCATATGCAGAATAAGAAGTAGCTGTTAGAATAAGCTCACATTGGTAAGGACAGAATATGAATGTTATCAATTTTAGCTTGACATATTTTGTAGAGCTGCCTGTGATGGTAGATACTTTGCTGAACATTTTTCCTCAGGTGATGGCACTGTTAGCTCCAAATGTATTCACACATTTATCCCACTTAACCATGTAAGCTCAGTGAGGTGTTGTTGGTGATATTTTGTGTTAATTATAGTTTGTTTACCCCTCAGTAGCATGCTGTGAGGAGCATGGCAGTGTAGCTCACAAGCTCTTGACAGGACTGATGAATGGCTGGAGATAGAGATATTGGCAGGCTGCTCTCTGGTGCTCTGTCTGGAATTGTTTTCCTAAATAATTCAGAGAGTTGAAATTTGATGAAATCATTTTCATTTTAAGAATGGGTGGAAGGGGTAAATGAATGAAGACTCCAGGAATGGGAGAGCGCTGATTATATTGTTGAGCAGATAGGACAGCATCCTATCTCATTGTTCTCCTGGAAATTCTTTGTGTGTGTGTGTGTGTGTGTGTGTGCAGTTCAGCTTCGTGCAGGCAGACACTTCTGTCATGCTTTACCTGCCCTTAGCCATTCTGCTCCCAGCACCCTTTCCCCACATGTTGACTGTTGTCTCTTGTGACTCAGAGTTCCTGGAGAAACCCAGCTCCAGTGGAGGGACACTGAGCTAGAGGGGGATCTCGTGTTTTTAGGAGGACTGCTTGGGAAGAGTTCTGAAAGTCCATCTACAAACAAAGGGCTATCAGACCATTAGTACTTACATGGGACTGAGTGACAGCATGGCACCAGTAGGGCAGTAACCAGTGGTTAATTTAGGTGGGAGGAAGCTAAAGGGAACTAGTTTGCTGTTAGATATGAAGATCTGTGGTTTCATCTTTTTAAAGGACTTACCTTTCAGAACAATGCTGGTATTGCACATACTGCATGTGTTTATCTGTGAGGGTACGTGCTCAGCTATACTCATTCATTCTTCCAGAAGGATGGACTGTTGAGCCCCACGTGGCATCTGACTGATGAACTGGTGTCATGCAAATGATATGGGGGAACAGGAACACCGAATATTTATGACACCATAAATCTGCCGTTCTTTCTCAATGGCAGCTGCCAACAAAAACTCTTTACAGGAATGAATCTACTCTCAGGGTCTCTTTGTTCTTTGACACATGGGGTGTAACATAAATGGCTTTCTGGTGTGTGTCTAATTATGTGCAACCACTAGGTAAGTTCCTGTATTGCTTCCATGTTTTATGATTTGTTTTCAAGGTTGTATAGCAGCTAGAACAGCCAAAAGTTTTGAGTTGATATTTCAGAATAGTTCTTACTCATTTTGCTTTTTTTTTTTTTTTCTTCTGCTCACAGGGAGAGTATATGCAACATAAACTTGGGTGAGAATACTTGTCTGGCACATGAGTGCAAAAGCACTGCAGACAACAATTGCTTTTAAAAGCAGGGCGGTGATGGGGAACAGATCTATCAGCAGCTGTGGTACCCTGATTTCACACTGAAAATAAAAACGTGTGGCAGTAGAAACACATCTATGTTTGATCTTGCTGATATAAATGTGTGGGCAGTGTTTGCCTCAGTCCTTCTCCCCCTATCCATTTTTTTTCTCATGCCTACCTCTTAACTACAATGCAGTTTTGAGTTGTGCAAGCCACAGCTAGAAAAACCTGCACAGGTATAATGTCACACAGAGCTCAGGGCAAAGGAGAACTTCCAAAATTATAGTTGTAGTGATCCCAGAGACATTTAAAAAATGAGCAGTGAAAAGTACGCTAATAGAGAATATTGATTTGGATTCCAGTTTCTTTAAATGTGGCTGTTAAGATGTTTGATTAGATTTTGGACTCAGTATGACATATTGAGTATAAGATCTAATGTTGTCTAACATCTGTTGTTAATATTGCCTGCCACCTGGAAATGAATGAAGTGTTACTCGTGGGATATCCAGGAAAAAAAAAGCGTGGTTAGAACCATCACTACTACTTTGAAAGGAGTAGTTCAGTAATTTATGAACATCATGGTTTCTCCATATAAACAGATAAAACTTCATTTGAATATGAGTGATCAAAATTCTGCTTCATAATGGAAGTTTTGAGGCATGCAATTAATTTTATGAGAGTAAGGAAAAAAAAACTGCTTCAGAGCCCATTGACTTACAGGTACTTAGAAGGGCTCACCTTGAGGCGGTGACACCATGGGAAATCCAAGTGGAGCTCCCCGGCAGGAGGCAGGGGTGCCCGGTGTGCATCTCCCAGATGGGGACAGGATGAGGCCTCTTCTCCGCAGAGCTCTTTTGTTGGTTCTGGTTCTGCTCCCACTGGCTTTGAGTTGCTGTAGCAACAACGTCTGCCCTGTAGAAGACTTTCAGATAAAACTTCCCTAGGGGAAAGCGGGCAGTGTATGCTGCTCCAAAAATAGAGCGGTGAGAGTAGGTTGGCACACTTCACACCTTTCTAGCAAATATAAATACAAGATAACTTTGCCCCATGAGCAGCCTCTACAGACCCTTTTCACAATTTTTGTTCTTTTGCAACAGCTTTTTCTGTCTGCTTAACCCAACATTTGGGTTGCAGCAGGTGAGTCACATTTACAGCTGATAGTTTTTGGAGGTCCTGGCCATGGAGCTGCAGCCAACTAGTGCACAAGCTCTAGTTTCTCACCTCCAGTCAAGAAAGTTTATCACCATGTGATAAATGTCTTTAGTGTTGTTTCTGCTAATAATCATCTTCCTGTTTAAATTAATTACAAACATTTTTGAGAAGGATGCTTCTTGAAGTAATGGTGGCCAGCTTTTAATACCAAGTCTGTCTAATTACTCTGCTTATCTTCTATTTTTGCATGTTTCAGTTGGCATGGAGCTCAGTGTTTGCAAATCTATTTCATATATCTGATGTGAATTTAAGTGCTCTTTTATGAAAATTATGATCATGGCTTCCTAGAAGTATATGAATGAATATGAATTTAAATATAATTTGCTTAGTAGGCCTTAAATAGATGTGATTTTATATATATATATATATATATATATAGTTTTTCTTCATCTCCATCCTTCAGTGTATGTATGCTTCTAAGTGTCATAATGACACTTGTAACTGAGCAGGTAAGAGCTCAGCCCTCTTAACTCATCAGAGTTGAGAGTTCTGCAGTGCTAGTCTGCCAAAGATAGATGTGAATCGTTACAGCTGCCAGTGCAGAGCTGTGTTAGTTGGCTTTGGTTGTATCAAATCACACATCTTGGTTTGGAGGGCCCTATAGCACAATCCCTGTTTGCCAGACATCGTTCTTATGAGCGCTGGTTTGCCTGGAATTGAGCTGCACTGGGTCTCAGGTGCTGGGAAGGCTCCCTTTGATTAGAAGAAGTATATTATGTATTGTGTCAGAGGTTGGAAGATTAATGAATAACTGTTAAACCACTGAAAGCACTTTAAAGTGCTATATAATGCTGAGAGATAACAGTGAAAGTAGAAAATAGTAAGTGAGCAGCCATTTTTGAAGTAGAGGATCATTTCTAATAAGCCCTACAGATTACATATTTTAGAAGGAAATGAAAAACTAAAGCTGTTATAACAGTATTTGTTTTATGGTGACTGTAAAATTTTCAAAGTCCATATTTAAAATGCAGATGTTGGTAATGACATATTAATTTACTTTAGTTGCTGTTTTTGTTTTCCTCATGTTGTCCATGAGTTTTTGTTGATGAATGAACTTTCTTCACCATTTTATTAACATTGGACATATCTGTAATCATGGCACTGTGGTTAATAAATACAAACCAGGAGATTAGACAAAAGGGCTTTAAATTATTTTGCAGATTAACAGGAACTGCTTGTGTTGGAGTTCTCTTATGACTTTAATCTTGCTGTGGGCACAAAAGAGGATTAAACTATTACTGGATGGCTGGAATTATTTGATTTCCCCCACCCCGCTGTGGGGACCACAAATCAAAATGGTAACCAATAAATCAGAAGTGCATACTTACACAAAAAGCTCTGAGGATATGTTTTGTGCTGTGATTTAATTGTGATGCATGTAAATTTGTTCTGAAATTAAACTTTGTCGTGTGTTTTCCTACAAGAATTACAACGATTATGTGGTCTGAAATTTTAAATTGCAAGTAAACCTGAATTTGTATGGAGCGTCTCTGAGAAATACCTAGAGGACTCTTGACATGGTGTGCTGTGTGGTAGAATTTGGACCTTCCATATCCTTTGGCCTGAGATCAGTTTTTTTTTTTTCTTCCTGAGTTGAGAAGCAGGTGAAGTGTTTCAGCCTTAGGTCTGAGGTCAGCCTTAGATTTCAAAGACCTTTTTTTCCAGATTTCGGTAATGGTCTTTAACACAGACCATAACATAAAATTAGGAATCTTGATTTTAGTATTGTAATGTGAAAGAAATAGAAATATTCATTCAAATGGAGAATGACTTTTAAATCTGCACCCTAAAATACGTAGCATTTACCCCGATGACCTGATAATGATGCAGGCACTGCACTGGCAAGCAGCACAGGTGATTTACTTCCTGCTACTGCCTGCTGACCTCCGAGACTGATAGAGGTGGAGAAGTCTACAGAGAGATATGCACAGGGCTTCTCCTAGTAGCTGCTGCTCCTGCCAGAAAGCCCCAGGATCCAAGGTGGTGTTTTATATCATCTGTGCTGCAATAAATAGACCAAAACTGGGCTTAGGACGCTTTGAAACTCCAGTTTCTCCCTTGAAGCCCCATACAGAACAAGCTGTTGACATAGACAGAAGTGTTGGCTTGTCCTTTTCTTGTCTGGGAATGACTACATTCCTAGCTGTAATACTGCTATGTTTATACCATGTGCATTGCTTTGTCCACTGCTGCCATCCAAATGTGAGTTCTGAGTTTAACTTTTCTATACCAGTATTTTACTTGGGACACCGGTACAAAGTTGAGTTCTGCTGGAAGTGGACTATAGGATTAAATCATAATGGTATTTATCAAAGTGTTCTCCATGCGATGTTTTATATCTTATTTCTGTTCTGATCTAGCATTATAAATTTAAACCATTCTTAATTTAATTACTACTTCAGCTTTAATACTTTTTATTTCTTAAATAAAACTAATTTTAATTGCAATAGCAAGTACTGTATGTTTTACAAAACACTTTCAATGAAAATCTTGGATACTTTCCGTTATGGTCCCTGTAGACCCATCCAGTTCGAAAATACACTGTTTTATCCTCTCCTTAATTACAGTACTTGGAGCAACTTTCTGTTAACTGTTTCTTAAGTTCCCAGAATAATGAGTCTTCCAGAACTAAAGAGAGAACTAAAGCAGAAAACTGTTCGCAGGAGGAAGCTTGCTGTTGCTTAGCTACCTATCTTCTTAATTTGGAATCTCCAGCAATTCAATAACGACTGGCCCTTAAGCTGCTGAATGTATTTGTTCGTGACACATTGTGCCATTTCTATGTGCATTTCACCTGTGTGTTACAGCTATTATTGTGGGGAGGAAGGGGGTGTTTATAATGGGGTTGTATTGTAGCAGAAATCACAAAACCTAAATATAAGCAGTCCTTAGTAAAGTTCTTAAGTGGGTGCTGCTACGCTGAAATTCAGAGTAATCTGAGTCAGTGCTGCTCAGGATCAGTCCCAAAGAAGAGAAAGTTATGCAGAAATTCAAAGTAGTGAAACCTGCAGTCTTTTAGTAATACACATTCTCACATCAATTTAGGCATAGTAAAGGCACATAATTAGTTGCAAATTAAAATACTGCAGCACTTAATATTTTTTTTGTCCATTTAGCATTTTATTGTGAGTTAGAGAATGCCTGACTTTCAAAAATTGCCTTTCAGAGAAATTTGCTAGAATAAGATGCTGAATTAGGCCATGTTCATATGTTAAATATTGATTTATTATTGTAATTTAAGAATACAGAAGAAACTTTGTATTCACTTATGCTTTCTAATTCATGCATAACGACAGTTTATCTAGGGGTTGCTTATGGCCGCAGTACTGGTATTCCTCCAGCTCGTGCAGGTATGCTTTAATGGTTTAGATATGAATCTGTGTAACCCCTTTTCAGGTATTCATAAGGTTTTGATGCCTGCATGTTGCTAATGGAAAATACTGGCATATTTCAATATAATTTTGTGCTCAATTAACCTCACTATTGACTTACAGATGTACAACAGAGTTGCATTTCTTTGCCCTTTTATTGTGGTTAAGTATTTACATGCAGTTACCAGTCTTCACGTCTGTAAAAAACTTTTTTGTTCAGATAATTTATTTCTAAGATGACCAAGCTCTTGTATACTTTCAGATGCTTACTGGGGTACTTTCATGTTTTAAACAGTAACATATCCTTCATGATTTAACACTGCATCACAAGGCTTTAAGCTGATTATTTCTGTGCCCTTGATGTCCCTGTGTAGAGACATGACTGCACTAGCCTTTGTTTCCTTGTGGAATTTCCTGGAGCAGCCTTCAGCACATGGTGTGACAGAATGTAAAACCATACCCATAGATCACCTTATAAATATTTATTCATATAAATTCTTTAAAGAAATTAAATTACGTGATCTATACAAAATAGGAGAGAGAGGCTTTTAGTGTCACTGACTGCAAATTGAAGTCATTTGTCTAGAAGGGTCAGGTGCCACTTTGTGGCAAGGAATTTGTCTGAGATCCAAGAAAGGGAAGATTGATAGTACAAAGAGATTGATGAAACGGGCACTGCAATATGCATATGAAGTTATGGGTTAATTAGGAGGATTTAAACAAGAAAGTTCCTCTGTGTGGAGAAGTGTCGTGTGCTGTTACCTGCAGAAGTGAGGTGTGCTGGCAGCCTGTTTGAACATTCAGAGTTGATTTCCTGAGATCTCCGTGTGGAGATGCGTGGTTGTGAACAGCAGTGAGGCGGCAGAGTAGCAGTAACGCATCCGCCGCAGCTGATGAGTGCTTCTTAGGAAACAGCGTATGTTGTCTTTGCTTATAACTTTAGGTTTGTTGTTACAAATGTAAATTATAATGCCTGTTGTGATTCCGGTTTCAGAGGAAATGACATCTTTAATATTTTGGGTATCAGCTTCTTCAGGTGCCTGAGGAGACAAGGCCACTTGTGCCACTTGCTAAGTGCAAGCACGGTACATAAGCAAAAATCTTAACGTTATATCTATGGAGCTTAGCAGATGGAAGCTGAGCAATCCACAAACGTTGTTTTCTTCTTGGTAGAAGAGATGTTTTGAAAGAACAGATGCTGCAAAGGGCTCCTTATTGCCTTCAAGTTCACCAGCCACCTGGTATGTTTACTGGAGAACGACAAGGCAAGCTTCTGTAAGCAAATTCGTGCAGAAATTGAAGCAGTACCATCTCTTTAAGTTATTCACATTGCTGGAAGAGGATTTTAAATTTGCCTTAAAGGTGATGAAACCAAAATACGCTGGGTGCCCCTTGTGCCTCTTTCTGTTTAAGGACAGAATAGTGCAAATCTTTCAGCAAGGCAGAGTAAAATAACTCACACGCACTTCAGTATTTATTATTATAAATCATCTCTGTCTGCATAGAAGATGTGTAAAGCATAGCTGCTGAGGGCAAGAGTTGACATAGGCATGACAGGCTGAATTATACCTCTAAATACCATAATTCTGATACTTTTGTCACGATATTCTTCACTAAAATTTTGCATTCATATGGATTCACCTTAGCCTTAGAGAGAGAGATCTTGGGGCATGCAGCAGCTCTTATCTTCCACAATCCATTTCTCATAGTATGTGGAATATCTGAAATTTTTGTAAATATGAGAAGAGGAGGAAGGAGACAGACGAGTTTTATCTTGCCTTACTGTTAAGTGTGTGATAGAAAAAAGAAAAAAACAGACTGCAGTGTATTGCTTTTTACCAAAGATGAAAAAATTGTTGAAGGGACAGGTATTTGAATTGCAGAATATATTTCTCCATTAGGGAAAAGCAGTTAGACTCAATGAGGCCTCTGGGAAATGTGACTGACATTAAAAACAATCCTATTTTGTGTTATGATACTCCTTTAATAATGAATCTGAGCTTTTTATGTGTTTAGATATGTTTATTTAAATAACTGTGTACAGAAGGAGCTGTAGAAAACATTCAAGGTAATGGAAAAACAACACCTCTTCTCTCGTATTTTCAATTCCTGGAACTGTTTTTCATACTTGCAACATTCTTCTGCTATATTAACATGAGACCAGATAGGAGAAGTTCTGTCCGAACAAATGAGTTTGGACATGTCCTACCACACTGATACGATCAGTATCACCATCAAAGTGGTGTCTCAGGCACAGGTCTTGTGGCTTTCTTTGGTGCTTTGTCTCCCTGCCTGAGCATCAGCTCACTTCCCATCAACATTTACACCACGTCAAGAAGATGCTTCTTCATGAAAAAATACAGCTTGTGTTTTTCTCTGCAGCCAGGATTTTATTTTTTTTCAGTTGATGAAGCACAGTGCCTGTTTCATATGAAGACGTAACTACTAATTGTTTCTCTTTTTTTCTCTTCTCTCTTTTTTTCTCTTCTCCCTTTTTTTCTCTTCTCCCTTTTTTTCTCTTCTCCCTTTTTTTCTCTTCTCCCTTTTTTTCTCTTCTCCCTTTTTTTC
>JAOWBP010004015.1:23074215-23149793 GCA_028571105.1 Tragopan temminckii
AGTTCAGTGAGCAAATCCAAATATATGCTCAAAAAAAAAAAGGGGGAGGGGTGTGGGGGGGGAAGAGCTATCTCTATATATGTGTGTGTGTGTGTGTGTGTGTGTATATATATATATATATATATATATATATATATATATATATATATATTTGTGTGTGTGTGTGTGTGTGTTTATATATATATATATATATATATATATATATATATATATATATATAGACCTTTTCAAGTAAACCGTTCTTCACCTTTGACTTTGTGAGTTCCAAATTAAAATATATTTTTCAATTGTCTTTGAAGTCCTTGGAGAAGAGAATGAACATTCAGTGTTTCTATAACACATACATTTCAATCAAATTCAAGCACAACTAACTCAAAATATGTTATAGACTAAGAGAATAGCAGTAAATGCATGCTGCTTCTGTATCCTACTGCTTATTTTCCTCAGTTTTGAACACCTTATATTCTCTTTTTATCTACAAACTCAATTTGGCAATAGAGTGAGACTGAGCTGAAATTGCATCGTGACTTGTGCCTAAAATTACACACAATTTTAAAGATTAACTTTAAGAATGTAAATATTCCAAGGGAATGTATCGGGCACAAATCCTTTAAACAAATGAAAACAGCATGTTTCTCTGCATAGGAGACATTTGTTGAGAGTTAAACTTAACATGTGAGTAAAGAAAAGGGAATATATACAAGTATAACTAATACAAATAACATCATGTGTGCAGTCCAAGCAAGAACTGAGTATGTGGCCTTATTAAAGTGATCTCATCAGCATTCTTTCAATGGGGATGTAGGTGTACATAACAATCAATTTCTCAGCATGCTGTAGTGCTGTAGATCTCCTTTTGCTATGTTATGAGTACAAGTGTTCTGCATCTGTAGCACTTTACTTTTTCAAGGAATACTGCAATTCCACATAAATCTTCCCTGTGATTCCTTTAGGTAAGGGCATTATCTGCACTTCAACAGAGATATTAGGTGACTTATCAATAAGAACACAAGTATATATGGAAGAAAAGACAGATCTAGGACTTAGATTTTCACTTTCACCTGTTCAGATCGTAGTATATTTGCTTTGAATTCTTAGTCCTTCCTAACATAATGTGAAATTCAGTTTCAGATGTTTGCAAATGATGCTTCTACATCAAGTACCTTAAAATCAACTTCAGCTGTCAATTAAGTAAACACACTGATTAAGGGTGGTCAAGGGAATCAGGAAGCAGTGTAAGGTGTCTGTCAGGCATCATCTGGGTATAAAACTTTTCTGCTTGAGCCCAGTCCAGTCTGTCACCATCTGTGTGGTTTTAGTTTGACATGTGTTTTTCAACCGAGCTTAATAGGCATGTGTCTAATCCTAAGGGAAGGTCTTTCAGATTAGATGTATGCGTTCTCTGCTTATCAAAATTGGAATGAGCCCTTATAGGTGCAGTTCATCTGCATTCAGATCGCAAAATGTGAAGACTCCGAGCAAGCATTAGCTGGGTGAAGCTGAGCATCAGAAGAAATTGGGTGCAGTCAGCACTGAGCTGTGGAATTTGTCTTCTAAATTCCTGTTTTCCTGTAAGAGCAAGTGTTTGGTTTTGATGAGATACACTGGGTTAGTTGCAAGTTTTATGTATGGGCAGTGGTCCCTGGGAGCTGATTTTATGAGCCATATTGTTCCTTGCCTTTATATTTGATTTAAGACTCAAATAGCTTTTTGAAGCTGAGCTGCTTTCTGCACACTTTGTGTTGAAATATGGCTCTGGAAAGAAGGGGCTGCTGTGCTCTGACCTCCCCTGGTCCAGAACTAATGAATGTGTGTAAATGAGATGCAGTATGAATACACCCCGACTTGGAGGTTTTTCTTCCCCCAGAGGCGTATTTTCTTACACAGTTCATACTGCTCAGTGGAGTGGAGTTACTTGTGGCAAAAGAGATGAATAGTAATTAAGACGAGAGAACAGTGCTAATGTTATTTGAGGTGATTTTTGTTTGTTTGTCGTGCATGCAACCAGGAAGTGCAGACCAAATGGCTTTTTGTAATAGCATCTACAGAATGCGTTTCCCTTTTGCCTCTGGGATTTTAGCAAAGGCAAGCATTCCTATGCTACCTTCCTTGTAAAATAAACCTTATAGTACCTATACAGTAATGTTAAAAGCAAATTGATTTCCACTTGCAAACCAGGATTGTATATATCTTGATTTAAAGAACATGCAAGGCATAAAATGTGTGTGATTATTAAGCAAGAAAAATGTATTAGCTTCATATTGATTTCTGGACACAATCAGGATAGAAAAAAGAATCACAGTAACGAACTTTAAAAGGGCAAACCTAGCAACTAGGATTTGGGGTGAGAACACATTTTCCAGAAGGGTAGCAGCACTTGGCATGATCAGAGCAGAGTGAGAGTGTTCTGGTAAAATGGACTCTGAATTTGAGTTGAAAATCTTACTTGAAGAAGTACTGAGGCTTTTTCAATGTGTCTTTGTGACTTGAAGGCAATGGCAACACTTGGTGCCCACGTTTTCTGTGCATAGTTATTATTTATTGCACATTATAAAATACTGTATTGCATACAGGTTTGTTACTCTTCAGTAGGTCTATTGTTACTAAAGTTCCCTGTACCTACAAAGTTAATCCCAGGAATTATTACTTTTTTTCTTTTAGCATGGTTCTTTTCTATAACATGCCACTCCTTAAATGATTCTTCTATGTGTGGAGTATTTATGCTCCTTGGGGCATTTAAGCTCCCTATCTGCAGAGCTGGAAGGCAGTTCTATTTGCTTTTTAGTTTAGAGAACAAATGAAATCTCAATTAAATTTCCAGTAAGATTGTGGTACAAATATGTAAATGTTTTGTCTATAAACATATGAAGTGGAATTCAGTAATTGCTTCTTTTGGAAGAACTAAAACTTCATGAGTTGATTTCCACTGTTAACCTACAAGATGTTGTACTTCTCATTGCATGCATCACCTTCACCACTCATTTATTTTGTTAGCATCAGCTCTATTACTTTATGAAAATGAAACTCCAAGACAGGTGAGGTAAGCTGTAAAAAGTAACTTGCCGTTAGTTTTAAAGATGTTGCAGCAATTCAAACTCTCTTTAAGAACAAAGACAGCAAAGAGCAAAGGGCAGAACATGCCTTTCACTTGTAATCTCCTGAGTTTTCTAAGGACATTTCGTTTTCATTTTCTTTGTATCATTCTTTAAGATGAAAGTATTTGTCTGCTGCTAGCGATGTCTACAACAGGCAGTATGCTCAGAAATGTCTTTTCTCTTGCTCCCTGCTAAGCTCTTTCTAACCCACACACTGTCACATGCTGCAGCACTTGTCCAAGATGCACGGTAACACATTTTGCTATAAAACTCTGTTCTTCAAACTGCCAGTCGTAATTCAGTACTGCATGGTTGTGAAGAAGCAGTTTTATTTCAGGATAGCACTGCAAAAGTTAGCAGGCGTCTGTCCCTCGTGTGGCAGGTGATCAGGTCTGGAGGCAGCAAGTGTTGCTATGCCTGTTACATCTGCCATTTACAGAAAAGCAGATGCGTGCACAGACACACAGCATGCAGAATTACAGCAGGGAGAAAGAGGGAAGAAATGTAAGCCCAGGAAATGTAGCTAATGAGGACAGACCTTTTAAAATATGGAAGTAGAGCATTGCCTGGAAGAACTTGGCATGGAGAAGGACGTGAACAGGGTGTTGTAAAATAAGAGCAGCATGTGGCCTCGGATCTATGATTTGCTGCTACTGAGATATAAGTTGACAGCTGTGCTCAATTTTTCCTCTCTCAAAGACCTCTGAGACCAGCTTAACTTTTGACCAGGCCTGTTGTAGGTTTACTGGAACACCCATTTATGTTTTATTAGGTACTTTATAGCTTTCAAAAAGAATTTTCTACAGAATTCATAAAGAACTAATCTGTTGAGAAGGATTTTAACTTTAAGAACTCCACAGATTCAAGATGCTCTATTATGAAGGAACTGTAAAAATAGGTCAGTTCTTCCTCTTTACGACCAGTATGTAAGCCCAAATTACTAAAGATGACTGCATAATCATTGGGTACATAAGGAGAAAAAATAAACTAAATAGGAAACATATGGTTTCAAGAGGATACACTGAGGATTTTTAAGTATTGCTACTGTACCCAGGGAAGCCATTATGCTGCTTCAAAATAATGCAAATAAGTTATTTAAAGAGCAGTTCTGTATCCATTAAAGCAAAACAGTATCCTTGTAATCACTGCAATTTAAAACACAAAAGTAAAAATGAGATTAGTAAATATTTTCTACAAAAAAGCACTGCTTCTTCAATGCTTTAAAGTACAGGAATTGCTGCTGAAATACTTTGAAGGAAGGGCTGGATGATGTGAACAGAATCTGCCCACAGCCCTGACTGATGTGCCTAAATATAGGAGAATTTAGAAACATCTGTGTGTTTCTTTATCAGCTTTAGGAGCAATGTGAAATGTAAAGGTAGGCATGTAATGGGTAGAACTCATAAATTCAGCTGCAAAGTTGTCTGTGTGTGAAAGAAGGAGGCCCCTAGATTTCCCAGTAGAGAAGCAAGCTAGTATGAGGAAAGAAGGTACGTTATCCTGATGCTATTTCCAGGAAAATGCAGGTGAAATATGGTAAATTGTAATGTCTTGTTCTACAGGCATCTTGCGCAAGTCACAGAGCTGCCTGAGTTGCTGTAGAAATATTCAGTAGAGCATAAATGTGGTACGTCTTGAAGAACAGTGCTGTCAATGTGTTTAAATCTCCAGTAACTCGCATGAGCTCACCCTCTTTGTAACCCTGTCCTCACTGAGGGGTAGCCATGCCCTGTCCTGACCACAGTGGCAGGGAACTGCTTTGGGTTCAAATGCAGAAAAGAAATGGAGATACAAAGATTTCATCTATCCTGAGCAGTTCATTCCCCTAACACGTGCAGCATCAGAAAGTAAAGCTAAATAATTTCTGCAAAAGGAGGAACAACTATTTCCAAATTAAATGCAGATTGAGTTCATGGCAATTTTTCTTGCCAATTTTGCTATGGCTTGCATGGTGAAAAACCAAGCGCTTGGCTTTTTTTCTTGTGCCTTTAGTACAATGCACCATGGTGATTTTGAAAGACAGAAACCTTCAAGCTAACCAAATGATACAGAAGCACCAAATACACTTAGTTTGAGCTTATTAAGGGAGCACTTTGTAACAGGCAAACAGTAGTACTTTGTTTCTAGAACTGATTTTTTTTTTTAACATTTAATAGGGTAGTTTCCATGACAACTTGAACTGAACAGATTGTTCACTGACTTCAGTACATTTCTATTAAGCATCTTTTCTCAGTAGTTAGGCCTGCCTGTCCAGCTCTTTCATCTATCTGGATGCTTTTGCATTATCATTGTTTTGTAGATATTCCTAAAGATTAGACTCTGCCTTTCTCTGCTCTTTATCAAAAACAAACACTGAAGGACAGAGTTTCTCAACTGTCCTCTAAGTTTTCCAGAGTCCATTTTCTTTTCTATGCCATACTCCAGTTTTTAAACAGCTCCTCTGTAAAACAAGATGTAGTTCAACTTGATTCCTCTGTCTACTAGTGAAAGAGAAATGCACGCAGCTGATATTCAACATCAGAAACCCAGAGGGTTTCTGGATACTTATGATCATTTTACTCAGATGTGCAACGATTAGTGCTGTATTGTACATATGAATAAAGCTGCCGTTATACCAGATGTTCCCTATATTCTCAAAGATAAAGCAGATGATTAATATAGTATACTGTAGGTCTGGCTGTTTTAAATAATTTAATCAATGTTTGCCCAGTTTTGAAATGCAGCAGTTCCAATCAAAACTACCCCTGCTAATGTGGATGTGCCACTTGCTCTTTGTCATATTTTAGTGGAACTGCTTGGAGCACTGTATCTGTATCTTGGGCTGGGTCTTCAAGATGTAAAGAAAATGGACTCAAAGTGCTGATACAAAACATAGTAAGTGGTGCACAATGACTTCTGGTTTAATCCAGAGTGTTTGAATTAAAATGAGCTTCAAATGTGCTGTTACTCATCCATTTCAGGAATATTTGAGTTTTGCTTCTGCATAAGCTTTTAGGGCATTTTCATCACCCTTGAATTTAGGTTTTGTGCTCTGATAGTCAGTCAGCCTGGAAATGTTGTTACAGTCCTGGTAGCAACAGAGTCTGCTTTTCTTCAGTGTGCTTTAAGCTTCCTGTTCCCAGCAGCCCAGATCTGTATATGTGCTCTGGGAAGTGACAGCAAGCTGCAAGGAGAATTGTCACTGCATGGCAACAATTTCTAATCGAGAGCTTGTTTCCTCTCATCGTAATGAGAGTAAATCTCTTTGAGGGCCTTTTTTTCCTCCATTAAACTTTGGTTTTGCTTGTTGCTTTTCAAGTGAGCTGTCACATTTTCTAATTATAAAACATTCTGCATTTGCAGCAAAGATTGGGCTATGCAATTTACTTAATTCAATAGATTGCTTGTCACTGCTGATCCGAAAGTTCTTTATTATGTTTCAGGCTTTTTTACATCTACTTTTCCTAGATTTTTGACATACCAGTGTGGGGCGGGGGTAAGCAATCTTTTTTTTTGGATATGCTGCTGCATTTACTGAAGTGTGGTCTAACACTGGAAGGGTATGGAAGAAATACTTTGGTTATGAACTTTTAGTTTCCCTTGAGACACAGAAATGTGTTCATGTTTTGTAAATTTGAGATATACTTCTCTTCCAAACAAAGCCATTGCATGATTCAACGAAAACCTTAGAAGAAGCTAAGTATATTTTTAAGGAATTTACTTGAAGCTTACCTGCTGTTATTACATTTTATAGGTATCAGTTTAATAATGACTTGTTCAGGGATGTATTCGCTTCACAGTCATATAACCTCTTCATTAATTAGTTTAAGTATTCCTCAGACTAGCTAAGGCTGTCTCGAAAGTCTTGTTTTCACAAGAAAATAATTGGATGCTCTTTTGTTCTGTAAGTCTTTGATAGGATTCACTGAAGCCAATTTTTCAATACTCCCTCTTAGCCTGAATGCACTCAAAATACGCCAAATGGTAGGTTTCTAATTAAAAACCCAATTCTTAAAGATAAGACTTGTCTGATCGCTGGAAACAAGTGGTGTTATATTAACAGCCTCTCTGGCAAAGCTGAGAAATTGAATGACAAATATAAAAGAATGCCACGGTGAGCAGCGAGAACCTGTATCACACTTGAGAGCATTTCAGCAACAAAAGGCAATTGTTATTAGACCAAACAGACAATTGTCACAACAGCAAGTGCTGTAAACTGAGAATATTCTGTAAAGCCTAGCCCTTTAGAAGCTATGATGTTGCACCCAAAAATGAGTGGCCAAAAAGATATTTCCTGAGTCTTAATACACAAGAAAATATCTGAGACTTATCAGCTTACTGTACTTTGTTTTTTAATTGAGTTCTGGGTGGTATAATTGCTATTCCAACAAATGCTATGGAGAGCACAACTGTGTGCAACTTTAGTAGGTTCTTCTACAAGGCATTCTCACCAAGAAGTACTGATGGCCTTTTTTTTTTTCTTTTTAAAAGAATGTTTTTGGTCAGTCATCCTAAATAGCTAGCTTATTCGTTCTTTAAGAGTATCTGCCGGCTATCGATCTGAGAAGAAGAAAAATAGTTATTAGTGATTTGGAATGATTGGTTTTTATTTATTAAAAAAATCTGTATTTTCCTCTTACCTTATAGTGCTGTAGGGACTTAGTGACTACAAGTGTTCTGGTTCCTGAAGCATTCATGAATAGTCAGCAGAAAATAATCACATTGTTTTCAATTGTTACATGAATTCAGTTGAAAAAGAACAAAAGAACTCAGAAAAAGCTTGAGCTTTGCATTATATATTTTATAAGTGAATGTTCAATGTCCCCTGCGCTCTCTTCAAGAAAAGCCAGATCTCAACTTGCAGTACTACTGCTTTGCACTGTTTCAGTGATAGGTATAGAACGTTTCTCAAAGCACTTCCCTGTGTTTTGGAGCATTCCTCGTTGAGCTGATGAGTGTGTAAGTGGGTGGAACCACACCACTTGTTCTCCTTGCTCCTGCCTGCTAGCAAGAAAGGTTACTTTAGAAGTTGTGTATGTCTGGAGAATTCATGTGATTCTTCATTGGCTTAGTTTACACTGCAGATTTTCCTACCTCATTCCAAGAACAAATAAATGCAAAGGTATCTGTGTACATCTATTTCAGTTATGTTGAATGCTACTCATCCCCAGCAATGTCTTTGCCTTCAGTACGTGCTGCGTACTGCTGTAACCTCCAGCTCCTCTTGTTCAGTGACTACCAAGATGTTCTGCTAAAAAAACATTTTCAGCAGCTCAGCTGTGTAAGGTTGCTTAGAAACAAGCCGCCTTCTCCCCCACATTCTCATGACAGATTTCCTATTCAATAACATCATTGCATGACACATTTGTATCCAGACAAGCATTCCTTTTCCACTTGAAATTCTCATTGTAAAGGTTGTTGATGCTTCGCGCAGTTCGTAAACAGCATGTGGTAAATAGCTGGAGTATTAAATCACTGCCACAATCAAAACGAGCTTAAGTTTTGAATGTAAGTAGTTCTTCACTCCCGAATTGAGTTATTGATCTTTTCTTCCTGAGAATAATTTCTAATTTTGTTTTTTACACTGGGTAACTGGGATGACTCTATGGTAATTTCTCCCTTGTTTGCTCCTGTATAGAATATTTCTTTGTATCATATCAAAATTTAGATCCTAATGGTATGGTTCTAATTGCTTTCTCCTTTATATTTTCCTCATATTTGTATAAAATAGCTCATATTAATTGGGTTTGAAAATATTAATAATACAAATATTTACATATTTTAAGTCATTAGTAAGTATCAATTATTTCTACTTTCAGCTGAAGATGACCATTATCAGCCACTTCATATTTGCATATCTCTTTGTGACTGAAAGGTTTTCAGCACTGTGTTTACTTAATTTCTCCTTCTTTGCTTAATAATGGTATTACACTCTTTCCAGAATGATGATGTGCAGGTCTGATAAAATAACAACAACAAAAAAATCTAACAGCCACATCTGGCAGAAAGAATAATTGCTATTGCTGAAGATAACAAGGTCCCATCATTGTCATCCTCTTTGGTCTCACGTAAGAACAACATACAACTTCTTCAATGCTCTTAAGGACTGTGCAATGTATCATCAGGGAAACATATAGCTGGAAATTATAAATTAGCACAAATTTCGTATCTGTATCTGTTAATGTTATCTTGTAACTATAAAATTCCTTGTTCGTTTTATTGTAACACATTTCAAACATTATGAAACGAGTATAATTTCTTATGAATTCATAATCTACTAAAAGCCTTTGCCATTGAAAATGCCAGATTTAATGTCAGCATAATCCAAACTTTCCTGGGGTAGAGAATGTTTCATGAAGGATTTATGAAAGAATAGGATTTAAATCGGGATTAGGAGACAAAGGCGTGCTACTTAATTGACAAAAAGCCAAACTGAAATAACTGAGCCAAAACACGCAGTAGAAGGATCATAAACTAATAAGAATCAATAGGGCTAGAATATGCAATATGTTGCAGATGAGGATAAAAGACTGCATTGAATACAGTGAAAGAAAACTGATGAACGGATGGATGATAATGGATGAAAATTCAGTTTTCTTGGTCCTAATTTTGTCACTTGCTTTAAAATTTCACAAGAAAAGTTACCTTTTGCAAATAATGGGGAAAGTGTAGGAGAATGCTTTGACAAATGATAACAGAAACACAAAATAAAATTCTTTGTCAAGTTGTTCACAAATCTTGGTGGCATTTGTTAAGAAAATGCAAAAGTACTCAAGAAAAATTGAAAGCCAGAACCCAAAACCTACAAAACCACCATCCTTAGCAGTGTGATAGGCAGATGGCTTTAAAAAGAAATTCTTCTTAATTAAGCCAGTCTTTAATATTATAGTCAGTCTATAATATTGTTTCTGTGCTGTTTAAGCAACACTTACGCTTAACATAGTACCCAAGCCATACTTAACTCTCATGCAGTTTTATTTTGATTCTAGTACAGATCTGTATTTTTGATTGGCTGCAGAATCACCAAAAGGTTGAGATTACAAGGGTTGGAAGACTCCAGTGCTCAGCCACCCTCACGGTGGAAAAACTGTTTCCTGATGTTCAGACTGAACCTTCTGTGTTCCAATTTGTGCACCTCACCTATTGTCCTGGCACTGGACACCACTGATGAGAGCCTGACTCTGTTGTATTTTCATCCTCTCTTTCAGACTTTTGTACACACTGATGAAATTTCCTCTGAGCCTTCTAAAGGATGAACAGTGCCAGCTCTCTCAACCTTTCCTTCTAGGAGAGATGCTCTAGTCCATTAACCATCTTAGTGGCCTGTTGCTGGACTCTCCACAGAACTTACGCAAAACATGCAAGCCCTTTTTTTTTTTTTTTTTTTTTTACATATACCTTGGGATATGACACCCTTTTCTGCCTTCTTTCTTTCTTGCTGTATATGAGAAAGTTATATATACATACATAGACACGTATACGTAGATAGATAGATATATATATATATATATATATAAACTTAGTTTTTGGCTGTGGAAGGAATGGAATCGGTGGAAAAGCTGGTTTCAACACACTGTAAATTTTGGTTTGCTTTTTTTTTCCAATTTTATGTAGACTTTTTCAAGGGAAGAGTGCTTGGTTTCAGTTGTTTTGTATTTTTTAATTTCATGCCTCTCTTTTGAAAATTGTTTTATCCCCTATTCTTAAATAAAGAGTAGACTTGTAGTGCATTCCAAAAATCATTTGGCAACACTTTAAAATTCATGAAGGAATGTCAGCTGTGTATAGTAATGGGAGATATAGGATCTTAATAAATATTCATTCTTTTCTCATAATCAGAAAGCAACCTTTGTGGATCACAAATTTACTTATTGTCCTTAAAAGCACTTATGCTGAGCTATGCTTAAAGTTCAGAGATCAGCCACTCTGCTCAGACAAATTGTATAGCACAAAATATACATAATCTAGAAAATTGTCTTGAAGGAAATCATATATATATAAAATTACCTGGTCATCAAAGTCAAATTCTGTATAAGCAGTATCTCCAGAATCCATAATCAGACTGCAATCAAGTTCATTTGTCCCTAAAATAGGAAAGAAAATTAGACTTCAGAAATGTTGAAAATCTTCAATTCATGTGATAGGACTCTGTAGTATTTCCAATTGTCTCTATGTATGCAAGAACTTTGATCCAAAGAATCATTCAAATGTGCTAAAATACCTGAATGAAATGTATTCCATTAACAGGCCTTCAAAACAGCTTCCACAAATCTTCAGTAATGGTTACACTAAATAGTGAAAATTGTAAATTTTTTGGACAAGGTGTTCTGTGTGCTGTGACTTGCAATTGTAAAACTGCCACAAGAATCTTAGCTTAGAGAGGAGTGCATGAGTCATAGTTTGGAAAGAGAAAGGAAATACTAATTACTGATTAGCAGATATGGATCTTGGAGAGATGCTGATGGGGGCCAAAGCAGCATGATTCCAGCAGCAACAGTCCTTGTTCCTCTCCCATCCCTTTCCTAGATGACAGTGTGACTCTGTCCCTTATCCTTGTGTCAGGTTTAGTAAATTGTGAGCCTCTTCCACTGGGGATGACGAAGTTCAGTTGCTGAGAAGTCTTGGGCTGGCTGAGCTTTATAAAATTAGTTTAAGCTGAAGGTGCAGGATAACAGAAAATCAGGCTAGGGATTTTGAGGAGTCATGTGGGTGGGTAGTGAGTGCTTAGCAAAGATGGGAGGATTAACCACCATTCTTCTGTCTAAGTATAGCGAAGATATAGCATGGACATCACCATTGTTTTATGGCATCACCACCTCATTTAGATTATCTCACTCCTGGGCAGTTAGGAAGAAAACAGTCTCCTGTGCTTTCCAGATGTGCAGCCTTAAACCAAGTCCTGCAAGTATTCACACTAAAAAATAGGTGTGTGTCTGCAGGGGAATATTTCACAGCAGTATTGAAACTATATAAGAAAACACTGTAAGAGCATACAAGGTTCAAAACATTGCAGCCACAGGTGAGCCCAGTCACTTGTCTTTCCAAAGGAAGCAACAGGGAACACGAAGGGGTGTACAAGATGTGCTTAGTGCTGTGTATGTAGATTGCCTGAAGAAGGGTCCATGGAGACCTGAGAGCAGCCTTTCAGTATCTAAAAGAGGCCTGTAAAAAAGAAGGGTTTATTGTGATAGGACAAGGGGAAAAGGCTTCAGACTAAAACAGAGAAGATTTAGATTGGATATGGTAAAAATTTTTTTTTTTTTTTTTTTTTTTTTTTTTTATGATAAGGGTAGTGATGCACTGGAACAGGTTGCCCAGAAATGTGGTAGATGTCCCGTCCCTGGAGACACTCAAAGTCAGGCTGGACCTGGCTCTCAGTACCTGATTGAGCCATGCCTGTCTGCTCATTGCTGGGGAGTTGGACTAGATGGCCTTTAAAGGTCCCTTCCAACACAAATGATTCTATGATTAGATGGTGAGCTAAACATCACTAGGACAGAAAACAGCGAAGAAAAACTGGATGTCATTCTGACTAAAGCTGTAACTCCTTGACAGAGATGATGATTCCAGAGTGTCCTGATTTGCAATCCATATTAGAACGGCTGCCAAATTCATCTTTGATGCAACTATTCAGACTAAGTAAGAGACACAAAGGAAAGTCTTGGACCTACCATCTGCTGGTGCTTTATTATTTTTTTTTTCCTCCTCCTAATGTTCATATATACTTCAACAGATTGCTACAGAAAACCCAAAAACAAAATAGAAAGGGGTAATATTTTTCTATCATTGATTTCTGTGTGTATATAGGCAGCACGTTCTCTGGTGTATATACTTTATAGTCTTTTGAAAATACTTGTCTGTAAAAGATATACGCAAGCAAATAGAATTACAGCTACCAAGAGAAGCTTAATTTTTTGATTTATTTTACGCAGCTGGCACCTTGCTCTTAATATTGTCATTGTTGATAATAAGATTTAAGTAAGACTGAACTGCTACTAGTACTGGCTTACCTGGACTCATCAATCACTCTTAAAAGCACTTATGTGCAAGTATTTGATTAACTGTCACGTAGCTACCACAAGCGGTATGCGTCCCCAGCTAGGAAAGTTAATATGAAATATGATACTGGAGACTTAAACTTAAATGATCAGGCTGAAAATGAGTACTCATACATAATGTATCTTAAGTGACAAAAGCCATAATGGTTATACAATTTTAATGTTGTCAAGCATCTTAAGGGACTTCTTCTTGAACTAGGACACCGATTTCCTCGGGGGAGCATAACTCTTCCAGAGAACATTCAAGGAAGGTCAGGAAACTTGAAAATATGTCTCTTCTTTCCTGGTTTAATGAAATCTAACGAAAACCATAACCATTTGTCACTGACCAGAGTGTAGAATGTCCCATTCTACTCAACCTGCCAAAATACAAACCTAGCAGAAATGCACTGAAGCAAATGGCTACTCTCAGGGCAAGATAAAGCAGAGGGGGGACATGCCTGTGATACTCCCATATGTGTAAGCATGAATTGCTTGCTGCCTTCCAGCTTGGTTTTTTTGTTGGATGGACTATATTTTGGTGAGTTAACAAGCTTTAGTCTAAAACAAGGCTTCTATGGGAGGAAAGCAGGCTCATTAACCAACCAGTGCTACGAGTGGCAGCATAAGTGTACCTCTTGGCAACAAATTGGAAGACTCCAATCTAAAGACAAAGCTACTGACAAGACTAAGGCTGAGAGGAAGATGTTAGGAAAAGTGGATAACTCAAAACTCAGCTCAGCAAAATCTTATGTTATGCTAACAAAGGAGAAACAGAAAATGCTGGCTAAGAAAAGGAGAAAGTTTTGTTAAAGCCTTTGTAAGTGAACACATCCTGTTGTTTTAAATGAGTCTGCATGCAGCAGATCTTGCAGTCCTGCAACAAAACAGATGATCAGAAGTAAGTTTCATTGTGCTTTCTGTGTAAGTTGTTTTTCTTTTGATAGCTTCATAGACTGAAAACTAGGCTATGAAAAAAAAAAACAAAAAAACAACAACAACAAACCTCAACACTTGTTTACCACTAAGAGGAAAGTATTGTAGTCCAAGGTGTCCTAATTCCTTTTGGATGGATGTTCCATTACATATAATAACCTCAGCTGTGGTTAACTTAGAGCTTTTGTGTGCTTCTATGAACTGATCACAAATGATGAGCAACTATCAGTTTTTTGAAAGAGGAAATTCAACAGTTAAAAATAAATAACATGCATGAAAGCTCCACTGCCAGAGAGCAATAACTTGCAAACATCTGATCTGAAAAGATAGGTTTGTGACTTGAAATACGCTTCCTCAATTTCAGTGCATGAATAAAGTGAATGTAAGGCCAACCTGGTAATTATGTGCTCTGTGTTTTCCTTAGGGAAAAAACAGAGGATTTTATTATGTACAGTACAGCACAATTAAAAAATAAATCAGTTGGAAGTTTTTATTAAATCCCTGTTAACTGAATATCAACTCTCCAGGGAGAAGGGGGCCACTGAAAAAGAAACAGCACATTAGCTAAAATGCACTCCCTTTTTTTGCTAGGTTTTGCATCTGACACCAAAGGTATCTTTTGTAAAGATTGCTCTTGCTAGGGACCCGAGAGGATATAGAAACACAGCAGTGGAAGAACAGTTGAATTAGTGAGTGTTTGCAGTTGTACAAGGGTGTGCTGACAGACACTGCCCTGCCAGATCTGAAAGGCAGGGAGAATACATCCCCTGCCCCCAGGAGGGGTGCAGGACGCTGCTCAGTTGCTTCATTCACCGTAAGACTGTACTTCTGAATTTGTTGCTGTGTTTCCCTATTGCTTATTACACCCAAGTGGAATTGTACAGGATTGGTAATGTTAAGCTAAGAGGATATGGTTGTTATGGGCTGCTGTGTGGCTCCTACCAAAAGAAAATGTACCCCAGAACCCAGAGCCATAGTGGTCATAAATGTCTCTGGTCCCGGAAAATCTGTCAGTGCTCTGAAGCTAAGTTTGTCACTTTCTCCAAAAGCATATTCACCCTTAAGTTTTCACAAATACAAACATCAGGCATTGTTTTTTCACAGTTCACTAAATTAATTTTTACAAAGAAGCTCAATTGTACTGAACTGTCTATATTTAACAGCAGTTGATTTAACTTCTCATTACAAGCTAGCTATGTGCCATCATGTGAAGTAATTATGCCCCTTGGACCATTTGTGTTTTGGCAAATCAGTTAGTGTATTTCCAATCCTTGCTTAAATCTGTTACTTATATGAGGTCCTAGTAGCAAAAGTATACAGTATGGTTCACTGGCTCTAATATGCCCATACTTGTGTTCTAATAACTACAGTATTTGCACTAACACTGTCATAAGTTAAGATTATCCTGTGAAATACGTCTTTTTATGTTATGGAACATGCTCTGAAGCACTGTCTAATAACTTAAGTAATATATGTGATATGTAAGCACATGAGCAAAGACATGATTGGAAGATAAATTCTTGGTGTGATAGAATAAAAACGATTTACTGAAGGACTGATTAGCATTAGAATCATTTGGCTCACTAAGATGCTTCTAATACCAATTCTAATGCAACCTTACAGTGTTGAATTTCATGTCAGGTTGTTGCTATTAGCAACAGTCTTAATATGTCATAGGAGGCCACAATGAGAAAAATTGTATTGTAATCCATAAAAACAGTTGTTTTCTTTCAGTGTATATTCTTACATTGTTACAACTAGTTCTTACCAGAATATGAATTAAATTGGTGCAGATATATTATAATATTATATTATGTCTCCATTAGCTGCAGGAATCAAAAGGATTAAAAGACAAAAAGTAATTAAGAGAATTCTGAAATTGTCCTCTAGAAATTAAATACCTGGTCTCATAGGATTACTAGAAATCCTGCTTTGAATCTTTTAACCATTATTGGTGCTTAGCTTGAGGACTAATTAAATGATTGTGGCATGGTTTCTGTCTCGTGCTTGGTGAGGACTTAAGCAGATCAGACTTCCAAGGAACTGACATCACAGTTTAGTGGAAATAGTTTAGCTTTTGCCATTCTGTTTGTCAGTGCTAACACCCTTATGTCATGTCTTTCCTCTTATTGTCATTGAATGTTTAGCATATTTTATTAGGAAATCCCCAGTTAATTATCAATTAACAATTAATAATTGTTAATTAACAATTCTACACAGTGGGAATGTCATTTTAGCTTTGCGATCAACCTTTTCTCTCTAGGAAAAAGGCTAGTACAAAAGAGGAATGTGTGCTGCTTGACGGAGAGAACTAGTGGCCAGTAGTTTCCTGTACATCTTATCTTGCAGATTACCACTAGAAAGCTGTAGGTTAGCTAATGCACTTTTCTCAATCTTTTTCACCCTTCATTGATAATTAGTCTTTATCTCTTTTTGAACGTTATCAAAGCCAGCCTTCTGGGTGGGCTTTGTAGGTTGACTAGCTTGGAACCCATTTTCACATCATCAAAAAATGCGCTAATCTTTCTGTCTGAGGCAACTACTCTTCACACATGTCCTGTTAGTAGATAAGAAGTAATCTCCCCTTTGTCAAAAAGAGCACCTTGGTAGACATCAGATGATTGTTCATGAATACAAATGACTGAAGCCATTTTGTCTGCCAATTTAAGGTAGATGAATTTTCCCTTAAACAGAGGAGAGGTCAGATAGATGGATGTAGTAGAGAAAATCATATAATATTTGTTTTAATAATAAAGCAAGTATATTTTACAGAAAAGCATTTTCCCTAGAATTTCTTTTCTTTTTTTGTGTGTGCTCTTTTGCAAGACAACATTTCTGACACCTGCCTATATAACACTCAAAATCTACTTGGAAGGAGGCCAGATGTGCTATCTGTAGAAAAAGTTGTGTAGTTACCAAGGAATGCTTTCCTGTAAGCCTCAAACAAAATATTTCTGACAGATGTCACAAATTTTTAATGCTTTGATTTTCAGCTGCTGTTTCTTTTTGTCTTTTTTTTCCAGTTTGTTGTACCCCACAGGCTTTTTCTCTGAAGGTGTTCAAGCCTCAGTAAGCACTGAGTAAGCACAAATAATAAAAGTAATAGTAGCAATAAACCCTAAAAAAAAAAAAAAAAAAAAAAAAAAAAAAAAAAAAAAACCACCTCTGCTGTCTTATGCTTGCATACAGTTTCAAATTAGTACCAATTTTTAGGGAGGATGTATGATCATTAATCTCTAAGGCTTTCAGGTGACACCGAGATATCATCTGTATTTCAAACAGATGTATCTGGCAATTGGAATCAATCAACATATACAATTTCTAATTAATGATATAATTGTATAAGATAATCCACTGAAGTGAGCTTGTAGAAAAGCAGGATGATAGCTGGGTTGTATGAAGTTTTCAAGTGTAAAGAGATTTACCCTTGGTTGTGGAGGTATTTGAATTGGGCAAAGATTTTGCTACAGTACATGTACTCGTGCTTGAGGAATATGAAAAAAGTATCCCACTACTGTCAAACGCAGTAGAAAAAATGTGGTTCTTTAATCTTGCATTAACTCACCTGCTGCAGCCTCTTTGTTAGCAAATAGCTTATTGTCAACTGCTGAACTTATATCAGAGAACACTTCTTCTTCATCTCTGTCTGCATCAAACTATTAAGAAAAAGAGAAGGTGGCAATCAGACACTACTCACTACTTGGCTGATCATCATAGTGTAATCTCAAGCCTTCTTAATTCATTAGGAATCTAATTTTCTAGGTTCTGTCCATTGCAAATTTAAAGTACAATTCATCTTAATTTTGACTAAACCATTTTGTCAATTTCCAGTTGCTTGTCAGGAACAAACTATAGTAAAATTAACTAGGTCTCAGAAAATGAAATTTCAAAGCAAAAAAAGCAATACTTGTAATATCTATTACATGTTTTAGATAATTGAAAAAAAATGACAGCGTAGCGACCATTTATTTTCACCTCTTTTCAGAGGTAGTGCAATTAACTATGTATGATTTATAAGAAAAACATTTTCAGGAACTCCTGAATTATCAGACAGCAATTTGTGTAATATGTGTGTTTTCAAGTAGTTATGCAAAATTCTAATGCAAAGGTGAAGTATTTTTGAAAGCGCATCTATTATATAGAAAAGAAAGCTTTCCTTGCTTTAGCACTAGCACAGAGTGTACTGGCTTAGTTATAAATTAGGGAGAAAATAACAAATAATTTATTGACTTTATTTAAATTTTGAATTCTTTTCATTTATCCTGTCTCTTGGTAGTCTGACACTGCATCTCCCAAGTATTCTTCCAGCTCTCTCCAGTAGGTGTTCTCATGGCCAGGTGACACTGTTTGTCAGTTTGGGTTTTTTTTTCTGGTTTGTTAGTTTTTTTCCCTTAAAATATTTAACAAGATTCATTCATTTAAATCATTGTTCGCTGAGCTTTATTGGAAGAAAAACTAAGTACTTGTTATTACACTTGCTTTTAAGTTTTTCTTATTTCTTGAAATTGAGGCCAGTTACATGACTATGGGAAAAGGGAATCCCATAACCTCCTGTTACTGGAGCAACCAAATAATGCCAGGTGAGATGCCTGTCATTCAGTGCATGCCCACTGTATAAGAGTTGCTATTTTCAGTCACTTTGTATCTTTAGTGTAATACACCTTAAGATGAAAAGAAATGAACCACAGGACAAAAAGCATCATGTTACTGGTTGCAGATTGGTGAACTTTCGTGTGTTCATTCTTCCAAGTCTGAAATTGTTGAGCACCTTTTCAGATATCTCACCAGTACCTATCTGTCTCATGGTAAAAAAAATAATAATAATCACAGACAAGGAAAGCCTCTGGAGAGAGAAATTCAAACCCCACTAGAATCTTGGCTGCTGACATCCATAGGGATTAAGTATTTTTCCCAATATCTAATACAAAGTATGGCACAATAGTTAATAAGTAGATTACAGAGATACTGAATTACGTATCTAACACCCACTGCTGTCAAACCAGCATCAGTGTTTTCATTATATTTAATGATGACTTATGTAGCATCTATACTACTTAATTAAGCTGGTCTGTCACTGGCTAGTGAAATTTGCTTTCTTACAGAATTTTCCATCAGCATCTCAGGGTAAATCTAAGGATGGATCAGTCCAAGATTCAGATTATTATTATTATTAGAGTTATTATTTAGAGTGGTAGATGTCAGAAATAGTCTAAAAAATATGGAAAGAACATTAAAGAGACAAAGACTGATTCTACAGACTAGTGCTGTGTGAATGAAAGAAAATAGAAACTTGTGGGAAGCCAGAGTATATTAGAAAGAGGCAACTGTTATAAAACATTTGCTGCCAACAGGCTAAGCTCTCAAAATCTGAGTACTCAAACAGGTACTAGCTCTGTTTTGAATCTTTAACATCTTAACACATAGATTTATGCTTAGGTCAGCCCAGCAAGTTGTTTCTATCATGGATGAGCCCGCTTTTATTGTCAATACATGGAATTTTCAGATGGCTTTTTAAAATTGATTTTGTGGCTCTGACCCTGAGGGCCACTCAAAAATTCATCCTGTGATGAAGCATGGTTGTCCGCCCGTCTGGACAGACATGTATCTAATTTTGAGGAGGAGTTTTGCCATCTTGTTCAGTGTTAATTACAGTGTTAGGCACAGTGTCATTGCTTATTTAAACTTGCTTGCATTTTCCTATTGGATTTCATCTTCGTTTGTGTCAAAACTGAGGCTTGTGGAAGAAGAGGTCTTAAGTGAAATGTTAAGCTGCTGTTGGGCAATTTATTGTCAACGCAGAAATAGCATCTTAGGAATTTCCTCCTTCATAAGGAAGATATTATCTCTGTGAATTCTTTTGTACTGGCTTTCTCTAAGGAAGCATGGGGGTATGCTTTTCTGTCTCGGTTAAAAAACAAACAAACAAACATGCATTTCATTAAATATGCTAAGGAAGATAAGTTGTATAACATCTGTTGGTATGTATAGGCACAAAACCCAGTACATTGTAATCAGATTGTTTGATCCTTACTGTGTAGGTCACATCACACTTGGAGAGATGACTGGCTTATTTTGTCATTAGTAGCATTCCTTTGAGTAATTCAGTTTACCATGAAAAAAAGTACAATCAATCTCAAAATGTTCTGAAGGTTCCTAGAACTTGAAACATCAACTTCCCCATTCAAAGAACACCAGCTGTGCTCCAGCACTTTTTAAAATCTGAGCTTTGTAATGAAATCCTATATTGTGACCTAAAGAAAACCAATTATTTGAAGCTTGCACATAGGCTCATTTTTCTGCTTGCAAAATAAGAATTGTAATACCCTGAGCCACAGGAAGGCAAGGTAGCTTTCACAGAAAAAATGTTTTTGAAAGAAAATAAGTAACCGTGTGAGTTCTGTACTTCATTGAATTGCTAAACATTTTAAAATGAAATCCTTTGATAATTATTGGAGCCCTGAATAAAACATAAAAGGTACTCAAACAACACTATTCACAAAGAACAAACAGCAGCAAAACTCTTTATTTTTAATGAAACATGTCTAAATCAATAGGTTGATTTCCTTACTGAAAACAAAACCCTACCTGCTTCAAAACACAGCTCTTTGCAGAAAAAAAATTATCTACTGGGATCTTTATGGATGGCTCTTCTTTCTTCTCTGTGAAGTCAGTGGGGTTTGAAGTCTGGTCTCACTCTACAGTTTTCCCCTTGATAAGGCACTAATGAGGTTTCTGTAGCTATCTGTTTTGCTGGGGCAGTCAAAGAGGGAGGAGCTCAGAGGACAGGAGTATCTCATCTCTTTCAGAGACCTGGCCAAAACTCTGAGCCAACAGGATTTTTCCAAAAAATTTCCAAAGTATGTTCAGTGACTGTACTTGATAAAAACCTAGAGAAGTATTTTCTCCGTACTAACACACATGCAAGTAGGAGCTGCAGGGCAGCAATCTCCACATCGCTTCTACAGAGCGGTCTTGCTTCTGAGATGTATCTCTCTGCGATTAAGAGGCTTTTCTCTACCTGTCTCCATCATTTCAGTATTGTTGTACAACCTCTTCTTCCCATTCCTTTTAAAAACGAAGCTAGCAATCCTAACATAGAAATACCATTATCTGGTAGAATGCGAGTTCACATTTACATCTACATTTTAAATAACTGGTCTAGGGAAAGAAGTTTGTATATGCTGCTCTCAGAATCTAAATGATTAGTGTTTCTAAATCCTGGCCATCAGAAGGAGCCTCCCAGGAAAATTGTCTGAGCTGTTGAACATTGTGAGTTGTACTAGTCAAGGATAAATAGTGTTGAGCTAAAGAAAAAAGTTCACAGCCATTTCCTCACAGGTTACCAGGGGTCAAGCTCTGTACTACTGGTATGTGAAGGCAAAGCCATTCAATATGTCATTGGCCCCTGTGGACTGATTCACCATAAGTGACACTACTGGTCTTCACAGGCGGTTTATTGAAAATAACAGCCCCCCCAAAAAAGGAAGATCATAACAGCCTTTCATATTGCAGTAGAGGAAAACTAGTTGCAGGCAGTTCTGGTTTGTGCACTTCCAAATAATATTAGAAATTGGGAAAATATAAAACAAATCAAGGTAGTTAAATAACATTTGTGACAGTAGATGAAAATCTATTCTATTTTAGAACATGACAGATGTCTGTGAGAAGAAAATAAGCCATGTTCCAATTAAAATAATAACATCAGGCTAATTGCTCTGTGGCAATGTTCCCATCCACCTCAAAAAGAATTTCAGGAGTTGGATGATTAATGCTTTATTTGATTGTCTTACTGGCAGGCAACCACCTCAACAAAAATGCAATTTATACATGCCTGAGTTTCTTCTCAGTCCTTGAAACGTGTATTATGTTACTTGAAGAAATACTTGAAAAAATTATACATTTCAAGTGATCTGATTATTAAACCTAGCTGCTGCAAGCAAGATAGTATTCACATGTACTCTTTTAACCTCTTGATATTGCCTTAGTAGGGAGCTATTCATCACATGTCTTCAAGAGCAGGAGTGAGTATAGAGTGACAAGCCTCTGATCAATGTGGTCAGTGTTGGTCAGGAGGGGGAAAAAAAAAAAACAACCAGGTACTTTGAGTTGTTCTTTTAAGACATATCCTCACGTACAGACAAAATATTAGTTAGAAAGTGGATTTTTTTCTTGATTAAAGCAAACTCTGAAGGGAGATTTTTAGTGAACGGTTAAGAAAACAGGACTCAAGTTGTGCTGTTAGTCATAGAGCATAATTACATATATGTATGCACAGTCATATAAGCCCAGAGATGACATTACATCTTGGTGTTTGGTTCAAAAGTGATTGCTTTTGAATGCCAAGTGCTGGGCTGGAATCCCCAGCTGCTGAACTGGAGGGGCTTCCAGATGGGCAGTGAGAATGATGACTTGATTGTCATGTGATTTGGCTGTACATAAACACTGCAATTACTACAAAAGGCAGGCTTTAGTTTTATTGTTCTTAAAGTGAATTTCCAATATTCCAAGCTAAACTTGAGAGTATAGTGCCATGGCACACAAAAAGTGTGGGATGTTCTGGCAGTTTAATTGTTTTCACAGTAAAATTATGTGAAGCCAGGATCCATGTGCATAATATGGAACAGCAGGATGCCAAGTAAATGGTATGTCTTATTTGAAGACACAATTAACAATTAGCAGTAGTAACATCCTGTCTTTACAGGTTTATTCAGAGTAATAGTTTTTGATAGGCAAAAAAAAAGGGAGAAATCCTGTGTTTTTGCTGCGATTATGTTGAGCACCTTTGTGACTTGTATTCATTTTTATGTCTGAGTAGATATTTAAGAGTAGTGTCTCATTATTTATTCATATTTTTTAACCAATAATGGTATGATTGCTAGTGACTGTTATGTGAAAAGCAAAGCTATTGTTGCTTTATTTCTGAAATTATTTTTGTGTCATGCACTATTGTAGTAATTTTCATTACTTATTTAATTTAAAGGAAATTATAGAGGCAAATAAGTGTTCAAAAAAATCAAAGTGTTGTCCAGCATAAAGACAGTTCACTACTGAAGAGTTTGAATGGAAAACTGAATAAAAGTCTGAGTTAGGAGGTGCTCCATGTTACTCTGTCTCTATAGAACTCAGGAAAACATTCAGCCTGAGGATGAGATCACCTCACTTTTGCCTCCACTGGGTCTAGGAGAAATTGTATTTTTACTGTACTGCGCCTAACCCTAAAGGAAGGGACAAACTGGATTACAGACTCAAGTGTGGTCAGATGCTGTCCAAATTCCCACAGCATTAATAACTCATTATTTCTTAATATTCGGTATTCTTTTTTTATCTCTTACAGTACAGGATTTCATAGTGATACTGCAAATTCTGCAGAATTTGTGTAAAATGCAGTATTTTGATACCTAGAAAAAGGTCAGAGCTGTACAAACAAATTGTGTGAAGTCCAGTCAACAGCAGCTGTTGTTGGCAGTTTGCTATATACATCTCAGTGACATTACAGGAAGATCTAGAATCACTTGACTCTTCTCCAAATACCTCCCATGCTGCATTAGACAAATACTGCAGTGTTCCCATTCCCACAGCCCTCAGCTCAGAAAAACAGCTCTTATTACAAATAGAAATGGTCATACACTCAACACAACTCAACAAATGTGTAAGTCACATAAGGCAATTAAAACAAATTTTTAAAAATTTCAGAGAAATAAAATACACTCCTTCCCAGAAATGGTATCTTCTTCCAATGATACTTTGTACTTTGCTTCAGTGAAAAGCACTGGTACTGCTGCTAAATGCCTCAAATATTTCCCTTTCAAGATTAACAGCATTTCTTCTGTTGGCTTTTGTAGATTCACACGTTCTGAATGAAACTACTAAAATACTCCAGACTGGTCTTTTTGCATTAAATAATCTCAAAACTGCTATTATCAAAATATGATTTTTGCCTGCACATTGTCAGATCTTTCTAAGGAGAGATGCTACCAAATGAAAGCTAACATGAGAAGTCCTCCTTAATCTCAACTGCATATTAAAGTATGAGAAATATGCTTGTCCTTGGATCCAAGTCTGGGATCTACCATAAGCCTAAAGGTTAGCTGCTAAAGTTTTTTAATATGTTAAACCTGTATTTAATTGGTGAAATATCTTGATGTTTGTAGGTGTCACTTCCCAAAACATTGGGAAGTAGAGATGGTTTGATCTGGAGCTGTTCAAGGCCTTGCTGGATGGGGCAACCTGAGATAGTATCTGATTTAGTGGTTGGCAACGCTGTCCGGGGCAGTGGGGTTGGTATTGGAGGCCCCTTCTAACCCAAACTATTCTGTGATTATACGATTCCAAGTGGAATTTCAGATTGTAAGAACTGTAGAACATTTGAACATAACTAACCTTTTCTTGGAAGAAAAAAGAAAAAGCTACTTCTCAGCCAAAAGTTTCCTGTGTATGTAAATAAATTCTGATCTAGGATAAACAGCATTTCCAGTGGTGATCTCTGTACCAATCAACTTCATAAAAACATTGGAATTACTGACAATAAGCCTTTCCCTATTCTTCTTGAGTTGCAGAGCATTACATTTTGATCAGGTGTTATTGTTTGTCTCTAGGAGAATGACTTGTACCAAATTTGGGGTAATGTTGAGCAAATGTCAGTTTGAGTTTAAGATTGGCTTGTAAAACCAGCTTCCAATTGTGCTGCCTCAGGAAGGACACTGTTTCCTGCAGCAAGAAGCGAGCCTACTGCTATTTTAATTTCTGTACCAGAAAGTTCTGTTTAGTTGTCTAAATTATTGGAGCATGTTGTTTCAGAGCACTAAGGAGACGATTTATAAATGAAAGCTGGCAAGCTAAGGAGATAAAGACAAACTATTGCTCTAGTCACCATGGAATGTGACATTCTTCCATGCTGCATGCATTTCTTGAAAATGAATGTGGAACAAAATCCCACACGATTATGTAGGTTGAAAGCTTTTTTTTTTTAAATACCATAACTAGAAAAGTGGACAAAGTGGACCTGAATGACATAATTTAACTTTTCAAAAGCTTATGTCTCAGAGGCTATGAAATGAAACAACTGTAGGGAAACACTAAGTAATATCATGAATTTAAACGTGAGAAAGACAACATGACAAATGTCTGAGGGATGCCTTGTCAGCAAGGTAGCAGGCAGAATGGCCACTGCTTTGATCAAGGAAACAGAAAACACAAATTAGAAAACTAGAGCAGCTTGCTCACTTTGGGTAGGAAAACGAAGTCTGTGAAGGGATACTGGCAAGAAAAGCATGTAATGTGGCCACAAGGTAAGCCAACAGAGAAAGATGAAAAATTATGTAGGCTTTATTTGAATCTTTCTAATGCAATTTCTTGTCTTTTTTGGGGCAGTCATTTGAGCTAAGTGAATTATAGCATACAGAAATATATAATGCAAAAACTCTAGCACTTGAGATATAATACCACAGGTTAATAGATTGAGATATAGCTTATTGCAGAAAAAACAAGCCAAGTAACCTATATTGTGTATTTATACATCATTTATACATCACAACTCTCTTTTTCTTTGGTTTATACAGAAAATTATAACTTTTGATATACTAAAGGAAAATCTACTGCCTTACTCTTTGTAAACATTAATTATTTTATAAGCTTCAGGTCTTCTCTGTATTACAATGGCTTCTGGATAGTATTCACTGTCAATACAGCTACTTTACCATTGCTGTATTTTTCTGTTGGATGATACTACATCATGGAGTTTCCTACACTGTAGTTGATGTCACTGTCATCTTGTGAAATGGCAGATGAAGGACTACCTGTGAAGCCTCTAACTTTTCATTTTCTAAGGGGCTTTTTTTTTTTCCTGGCTGTTTCTTTAAAACTGTTTAAGTAGAATAATTTCAGTCACTCAGCTGTGCAGTGATATTCATTTCTACTGGGACTCAGAAAAAACATGGGCAGCAAGCTGCAGAATCAGAAACGCTATCAAAGAGTCTGTTTCTGTCGTATGTCAGCTCAGAGTTCATGGAAAGCATCTCTTCCCTTCAGCCTTCACTACTGTTATAGTACTGACTTCAATTCAAATGCTCACTGGAAATAATGGCTATTTAGAACATTTTAAAATTATCCTTTGCTTTTGATTTTTTCCCTTTATTAATAAAATTATTATTAATAAAATTATTATTAAAATGCATCATGTTATCCAGAAATGACATAAACTCTGGCATGCTTATGGACCCTGAAAAACAGGACAGGCTTGGATGCAATTTAGGTATCCTTAATTTGATTGTATTTTGTGCTTCTAAATACTTGACAAACAGCCATACAATTATAACTATGAATTAATGCATGTTTATATTAACAACTGAAAGCAATAACAATTGAAAAACAATTGAAAAACTTCAGTACAAGCTTATGGAAGCACTGTGAAAGCAACTCAAAGTGAAAATGGGTACTTCTGCATGCTTCTGAGATAAAGGACATGTATGAAATGAGATGTATAAGATGAATTCTAAATTATCTATTTCTTATATTGCCAAGATTTTTTGAAAAGTGGCAATGTGAATGGGTATAAACAGTTTAGTCTTTATTTTGAATACATTCAATAGTGAAAAGAATATTGAGATGCAAATCATATGAGTAGAACAAGCTTAATAGTAAGTTGTGTGATGGTTAGTATTAATTCACTCGATACTAGGCTCAGAGATATTTTTCTTTGCATTTTTTTTCTGTTTAATAGAAAATTCCAATGAAACAGAAGACATTCAAGGAAATGAAGATTTCTTTATCTTTGCAGTGAAATTACTTGGAATGTAGGAAAAAATAAAAAAAAAAAATCACAATAATTAACAAATAATCATAAATACAGTTCCAATTCCATCCTTTTGCATGTGATAAATATTACTAAATCTCACAGCTTTTATGGAATATTATATCAAACACTGTAAAAAAAAAAAAAGTTCATTCTAATGGTCGTGTTATGCTATATATGATATATGTTAAGCAATGTCAATTCTGACCCACTCTAAAAGTAAACTTGTGATAATTTGTAGATCAAAGACAAGATTTGTGAAGTTTTCCAGAAAGTTTAGATTCTAGTTGTTAAAAGTAGGTGTCAAAGTCTTAAGTTGAAACAATAGATCTCTGTATATAACAACATTTGATTGTAGCCCCTTAGAGAGGAAGATATGCTTGTGATGAAACATCTTCAGGCTCTTCTGAAGTTGTCTTTCTGGATGTCTGGCTCGAGTATGTGTTTCCACACAATTTCTTTGCCTTCAGAAAATTCAGATGGGGGAAGAAAATGAAAACTTACTGTAGGATGACTATATTATTCTCTTTGGATCCGAGCAAAAGTGGCATCTTCATCCAAAGGATGTTTCCAATTACTGCTAACATTTAGGTAACACGAATCAACTATTTCTTCCTTGTCTGTACCTCTATGTTATCGCATATACATTGTGAAGCCTAAATGGCATATTTCAATGCCAAACTGTAGACATTGTTTTTGGACACCTGGTGCATATGTTTGCTCAGAGCAATCTTAGTAACAGAAGGAGTACTGACAGTAGGAGTACTGACATTGGTGAGAAAGCAAAAATCAATTTTACACATTTTTGAAAAAATACACATCTCATTTTTCTCTTTGTGGAATTGCCCTGGTGTGAACAAATTATAACGTATTCCTTTTTCTATGACAAACATAGATTAGGAACGGAATGCTTCACATTTTATTATTACTGTTTTTGTCCTAAGTACAAAATCCACCTCAAATAAACTTACTGAAATTTTGCAGGATGCTGTTTTAATTTACGTTACTGCAAACAGCAGAAGTATCAACAGAAGGGAAACACTAATGTAAAAGAATGAAAGAAATATTGTCTTTGCAAAGCATGCTGCTTTTTCTCATCACTTTTCCTCAACCTTTCTTGGTTACATTGGCACAAGACATTTGACTCATAAATAGAGTGACAAATTTTTCTCATACACCCTTCATAGAAGTGTCTTGTTGCAAATGAATAAATCTAGTAAGTATCAACTTTGAAAATCCTGTTGGAATCAGTGTGTCAATTTACACCAGTTTATGATCCAAGCATTAAATATAGAAGGGCACTTTTCTCTATAATTGAGTTTTTAACTAAAATAAGAGAGAAATTTAACTGTTTCAATGATTCCCCACTGTCTGAGCAAGCAATAACAATTTAGAAACTCTAGAAGAAGTTAAATCAAAACATCAGATAGAGAGCTTCAAAATCCAGCCATAAATTCATGAGCGAGATAACAGTAATGATCCCTGCCCTTATAACTTGATACAATTCTGTGTATTTTGAATTCATTTGACTGGGAAAGCCAATAGTTGTCATAAAAAAGTAAAAGCAGGCAAACGAGCTTTAGGATTATTATATTGCCTTCAAAAAATCACTGACAACTGTATAAAATGAACTACCTCAACAATGCAGAAGCAGGCTTTCAGAATAAAAACTTAGATTAATCAATGTTAAGGTTGGAAGAGAGGACTACAATCATTTAGCCTGTCCTTTTTGGGTAATGTAGACAAAATAATTTGCCAGTAGTGTATGCATAAAGCTCACAACTGCTGTTCTGAGCTGTAAGCTTGATTTCTAGAATAATACCCACTGCTGAGGTAAATGACTGGGAATAACAGTAGATGTGCCTATGAAATCTTGGCTCTCTAATGTTTAGTCCACGTTTATTTTCCACCTCAATTTTCAGTTAATGGGATTGAAGCTCCCAGCTCTCTATAGCAGATTTTTAAACAATTAACTGGTCTCGCGTGTATACTGTGAAAAGTGGTGCATGCACAAGCGAGCAGCAGTGACAACTGCAAATGGCAATCTGGCCACTCCCTTCTTAAAACAGAGCACTGGCAACTGCTCAACATTCCAGCGGCTACACTAATGGGCAGTTGTTTAATCAGAATTCTTTGTTTTCATTGTGGTTTTTTAATGTATGTAGCTATGCATTAAAAGCCTTTCAGTTAGTAACTTTGAAGTGTGCTGCAGCACCTTAAGTCAGTGGATTTCAGTGGGAGACAATGTGAATATCAGTCCACTGAGTTTTTATCATGTTTTTTGTAAGATCAACACGGAAGTTCTAAAATCAGGCCATTAGTTGATTTAATGCTCTTTTTTTTTCTGCTATGAAATTGTAATTCAGTAAATAAGTTATGAAAAACAGGTTCTGACAACTGTACATATCTGAACATAACGTTCATAATGTTTGTCCCTGATTCAAACACCACCAGAGATGATGGAGAAGGCCCTTTGTTTTTATTCTTTCTGCTTGTGACTTGTCTAATTGTCATCACTTCATAAGCTTGCTCAGTTAAATACAAATTCTCATTGTAAAACATAGCACTGCATTCAATCTAAAGAGTAAACAACTTCTTTTTTCAAATGGAAAAAAAAATCAACTAGAAGGGTATCTTTGTGCAATTAACCTTATGCAGCAGCAATATTTCTAACAGAAGTTCACTGTCTTTTCATGGGTTGAGGCGTATGGTGTGGGACGTGTCAGATATTTTTGTTTTCAAGTGTTTTTTGAAGGCATTGTTCCAGTGACTGGAACTGGTGACTGCATTCCATGCTGTCATTATTGTCAAGGAAGAAAGCCTACGATTTTTATTAGCTTGAACTCCCGTGACTTAGCTCCCAGTTACTTTTGAAACTCACTGTCCCAACTTCCAGAGAGCTGTAATCTCTTACTCAATTCTAGCAGTTCTGATACTGTAAAACAAGAAGATCCTAATTATTTGTAAAGCTTACCCTGTATTAAAATTACACTAGGGGAATAGGAGAGCTAAGTAAATATATATCCCCTGACAAAGGAAATTCTGCGTGGTCCTATTCACACTAACCAATTTCCAACTTCCATTAATAGCCCTCCATCTGGCATGTTGACTTCTGCCTTCTTCCAGTGCAGAGAACAAGAACCTGCAGAAAGCCCCTTTATCTATGTTCCCTGTGCATGCAATTGATTTCACAGACCAGCTGATTTTTAACAGATTCCCTGATGTGAACTCAAGCAGTCTTTTACCTTAAATAGCGAGGAGCCTGGACACTTGCCTATGATTTATTTTGCAGAAGGTTTCCTACATACTCTTCTCTCAGAGCTGTACCATTTTTATAAATACATAAATTATAACTATGTTATCAGAATGGGGTTACAACAAATTGTTTTGCACCCTTAATAATAGGCTATCAAATAAATTCCATTGAAAGTTATTTCTAGCACAGCTGCCTGTTGAACTGAGGGTCAAAGATCATCTGAACATCTGTCAAAAAAATACTGGCATTGTTTCTGTTACCAAGTCCTAACCTAAACTATGAGAGAATATCTACATCTGTACAAATTATTCTGTATAACTTCTTCTGTATTATAACTCTCATTCTACAAAATTTAGTGCTTTTCTACGAGATACTCTCCTGCATGTAGTTAAAGATATAACAAACGGTTCTCAGAACCAAAACCAAACTGACTTCAGAATTCACATGGCTCCTTGACCCTCTTTCTAAATTCAAGAGATATGAGAGAATAAGAATTGTAATAGATAAAGAAAAGCTTCTGTTCACACTACAGGTCTTGATCTCATTAGTGTCTTGCATCCATGAGAGGGATCAAAGTTGAAAGCTAATGTGCCCACAAAACCTTTGATGGCCATTACAGCAGTTACAGCAGGCTGAGGCAACACACGTAGCTTGAAAAAGAGAATTGTGATAATGTTCTTGTAAAAAGAAAACAAAAACCAGAAATAAGCAGTACTGAATATAAGTGAAATAGGTAGAATATTTCTAGCAAAATTTGTGGGATAAGACTTTGGGATACAAAGAGGGTTATTGAAACTATTTTCAGTGTATTATGGAGTGAGAAATTTAATAAGCAACTTGAACGTAAACTGCATTGCCCACATTCTAGGTTCCCTCTCTGTAAGGGCTCTGCGCTTACACAGAATTTTGTTCATTTTAGTAGAGAAGACCAAAAGAGCACAGAAGGTGGAATGTAGTAGGAAACTAGTGAAAAGAGTATTTTTACATTGCCTAATTGGCCTCTTGCAGTGGTAGGAGACAGAGATGACACGGGCATTATAAAAGGTATATTATTAATGAAACACAGTGGATGGTAAAAAGCAGGAAATGACCTGTCAGGACAGAGAATTTTGAAGTGCTAGTCTTGAAAATGTGGATGTAAAATTTTAATTTGACTTTGTGGTCAAAAGTGGAAGGGGAAATCCAGTGGAAAATGTAAATAAACTATTTTAAGATCTGCCTAAAAAATATTTTTAGCAGAACAGATTAAGGGGTAATTTATTTATAAAAAAAAATCCTTGATATATAACCAATAGATGATAGCAAGACTACTGTCCTCACACTAGCACTGTCTTGTGCATTGTGTTCCCTGAGTCAGACAATATGTGAGTAGCTGTTCAGCTTTCTTAGTTCTTCACCAACACTGTAGCTGTATCTAACCATTGTTGAACTTAAATGCTGAAATAAGACTTGAGAATGCTAGAGAAAAAAGCAACAGTGGTGCAGAACAGTGCTGCATCACTTTTTGCTGACAATCTGAGCATCCTCTTCATTTTGACACTTTCTTGAGCATTCACAAACGTTAATAATTTTACCTTTACAACGCATTAAAAAATGAGAAGGGGAAATCTTTTGTCTGTTTTTCATGTAGTTAATCTACAGAAAAAATAAAGAAAAATAAAAAAAATGCTCCAACAATCAGGATAATATTAAATGACATGATGAGAGGATAGTCCGCTCAGTTTCACTTCACCCATTTGAATCCAGACTATGACTGATACCAGATCAAACATTCAGTTGCCTAGTGCATAAAGAAATAGAAATATTAAACAGCAGCCAAAGCTACTAGTTTAAGATTCAGGAAATAAGGAAGTTACATACCAGAATATCACCTTATATAGTTACGTTTTATCAGAGCTGTGAGAGTGAGAACTTGCTGGAGAGATGAAAGACCACTTCTGTTGATGTAGAAACTTGCATAAGCTGGTATCTGAAATCCTTTCATCAGTCAAATGTCAGAAAAAGGATTTGGCATAAAATCAGGAAATCATTGAATATAAAGTTTTCACAGAGAATCAGAACTAAAAATCACTTATAATTTTTTTGTTTATTTTGGGATTTTAACATAAAAAGCATAACTGGAATAGGGTTCTGGTTCTTCTGCTAGGTCCTCACAAGATCAGATGCAGTTTAATATAGGAAAATTTGCTCATGGATGCCAGATACTCTTGATCCAATGCAAAAAATCTTTCCAGAGATTAAGTACTTTTTCTAAGCTGATTTCTTAGCATGAGGCTCTTCTAAATAAAAAAAAATGAATCTTCTGTAAATCTCACTTCAGCTTCTAATTTCTTACTTGTAGTTAATATTCACCCAAAGGACCCAGATTAATTACCTTAAGATGAACAGTTTAAAATGACTTGAAGAGTATATAGAGCATGATATTTTAAACATCTCTTGCAGTTCATTTCTCTGCATGAAAACTTGGCTTCATCACTTAGCTTTAGCTCCAGATCTGTAAAAACAGCCCTGTTAATTTTAAACATGTATTGGTATTCACGGTGCCAGAAATGGATAAAATCTGGGACAGTGTGCCTGTCAGAAACAGCATTCCCTCTCTCTTGTATTCCTAAGCCAGTTTTGGACCATGTGCTCATCTATGACCAACTATATAGACAGAATTTTTATTTCTGTTTCTTTCTTTCTTTCTTTTTTTAACATCTACTTTTTTTTTTTTTCTGCTGTAGTTATCAGGGGTTATAGGGCAAGATTTCAGAAAACTTGTATTTACTTAAATCATCACACTTTCAAAGTTAGAAAATAATGTAGTGCTGTAGCAATTCTGTTCCCCTCAGCAAAGAATTACCAAGTTGAAGGTTTTTCTGCACACATGCACACACACAAATGGCAACTTTCCAAGCTTGGCCACTCTCTAGCAGACATTAGTATGCTGAATTTGCTAACATAAATCATATAATCAGAATATTTTGAAGCTTTGGAAGTTTATATGGTGCACATGGTTCTGCATATACACAAATTAATCATCTCCCCCATATGCAATGTGTATATATTTATAAACAGTTTTCTTAGGAATATTTCTACATATATTTCATTCATATACATACTTTGGTACGTTTTTCAAAATATCTTGCTAAGCAGTAATACATGAATAGTGTTGAGACACCATGTAAGACTTAGCAGTGATGACTGCATGTATATACACGCTCTAGTTCTGCAGTTCCACAGGAAACAGCAGTTATAGAGACGAGCTTGCTCTTTTGTCCCAGTTTTTCTGCAGAAGAGCTATCAAACATTGCAGAGATGCACTGACCCTTAATTAGCAGTGGCAGCTGGGTGACTGTCCATGTCTGCTGAGGCCTGGTTAACTGTTCTAAGCTTCAACTTCTCTTTCATTGCTTTGAATCACCAAAAAGAATGAAAGTGATTGTAATTATTTCCTATCCAACATCTCATTCCCTCTGCATAGAAATTTTTCTTATGATTATATAAGCATACACATTCAGGAATCTACAAAAAGATTTAGGAGCTATGCACTAAACCACAAGATGACTCCAGAACAGCAAACAAAACCCGTGGTCTTAATGTTCCTGCAGACAGGTGCCTACATTCTTTGTTTGAATTGAGAATTTTCGGAAATATTAGAATTTGGCTGACTCTGTTCTCACCACCAAGAAACAAGAAGTATTCTGAAAAGCCAGTATAGTAATCACGGTGAAAGCACATCAGCATGCTCCTGCAGGACTGTACTTGTGACTACTGTATTTTTAAAACAATTGTGAGATAATTGAGAACATATTGGTTCACTGGGACAGTCAATGGAAAACCTCAGCTCAATGTCCTCTACAAAGCAAAACTCATATTTCTGACTTGTGTGGAGAAGGGCTATGCTGAGGTACAGACAGGTCTAGGTTTGAGTGAAATTGTCTGTAGTATTAGATTTTCTATGACTTTCCTGCAAAAAAATGCAAGATGCAAGACATCAGGTGGCATATAAATGAGTTCCTGAGCCTCTGGTGGAGAACTGAGATCATGCAGGGAAGGTGGTGGCTAGCAGTCCCTATTCCTGGAATTATGTCAGGGAAGGGAGTGTGGGACTTTTGAAAGTTATTTAATGTGAAACTGCATGGAGAAGTACTACTATCACAAAAACAAGTGCAAAGAATCAGTCTGCTTTCTGCCAAAAAAAGATGCAAATGCGTTCAGTGAGGAAAAGATTCTCAGAGCTGGATTGTCGTTTGGGAGAGGTGTCCAGCGGTGGCTCCCATCAGGCAAGCAAGGTGGAGGTTCAGATCAGGCATTTGCTTACCACTTCCTATCAGTAAGATCTGCACTGACCCTGAGAGCTACTGGCAGGACCACAGGACCCACACTTCTCAGAGGGAAGCAGGGCAATTTAAAGGGAATGAGTAACTGAAAGTCCTTTGAAAAATTCAGAGCTAATGAAAGAAGGCTAATTCAGAGCTAACGAAACAAAAGGCCTAAACCAAAATTTGAAGTTGGGAGCTATATGATAGCACAGAAACTTTAGAAATGGATTATAACTTATACTTTCACTAGTGTATTGGTAAATCACAGCCTGGAGCTGAAGTTCATGTCAGTGTGCACTGCTATTGAAAAACGCTTTTTATAACCAAGTCAAGAGAAAAATTTATATAATGCTGTTCCATGGGGAATTTTTCTATGACAGTTGACAGCCATTAGGCTTGTTTGATGTTAATGAGAGCAGACAGCTCTATAAGCTATTTCCCTCACCCACAACTATTTCACTTCTAAATTTGTGCTCAGAAGCTTGTTTCCAGCTTCAGCTACTTTTTTTCATTTTTCTTCATTTCTCTGCCTAGTCTGAAAGTCATTTTAATGTTTTGCATAGCCATAATAGATTCCCTAAACAGACAAGTGAGATACAAAGACATTGGTAAAAACAACATTTTCCGAGATAGGATGCTGTCCTGTCTTGACTGTTTAAATAAGGTCCTCAGCCGTCTTTTAATGCATAATATTTCTCTCTCATTAAAGACATCTTCCTTTTTTTTTTTTTTTTTAAGAACACACACAGACTTACTAACATAACAAGGTTGACACTGAAGCACTAGACTTACATAGATTTTTTACAAATAATGGTATTATATCCATTTATACGTACCAGATAAAATTCCAGTTAAAGTGATGTGATGAGTTAATCATCCTTCAGAAAATAACTAGTAGTTGGGTGATAGCTATCACTGGAGTAGGAATAGCAGAGATTTAAAATGCAGGTCTGAATAAGGCAAAGTAAATATCCGGCTTCTCCTCTATCCTACCATCTTCCCACAATTAGCTTTGGTGTGGTACAAATCACTAGTTTCTAAAATACAGGTTCTTTCAACTTCCCTGCAGTAGGATGAATTACGCCCGATGGGGTGTATATGAAAGAAAGTTTTCTAGTTAGGATAATTTTACATCATAGTAATTTATTCAAAGGTCAAATAATGTGGTTATTTGAACCTTATGCTAGAGTTCTAAAGAGCCAAATAGTTCACTGCAGAAGTCTAATGATGATGAAATATCAATATAATGTCCAGAAAAGAAATACATCTTAACACTAAGAAACCATTTTCAGCTGAATTTTTCAAAGGATTCTTAAAGAACTCTTTTAATGGATATCTAACAGCAAACTCTAAGCAGACAACACTGATATGCTGGTCCAGGCCTTCAGCTAACCCATATCAGCTTTATCCTGGGATGCCAGAGGTGAAGGGAAGAAGGATACAAATAACCTTTTATTATTTGTAACAAGAAAAGTATTTTTTCAGAGCATGGTAGTTGTAAGGACAGCAACCACATTAAAAGCATTAGAACGTATTAGTCCCATAGTGTTTAGGATTGTATTTTTTCCCCTCAATTTATTTTATTTACATATTCCATCCCCAATATTGGAATATTTATTACTATTTTCTTGTTATTCTTCAGAAGTGGCAATTAGTAAAGTCAGGTTTTGATGGTAGATCTGCTGACACATTGCTAAACAGAATTTTAAACACAGGTTATATGTGGTTGTGAAAATATCAAATATTTTCTACATAATTATAATGCTATTTACAGATCTGTTAAATCTGAGCTAAAATCCAAAATGTTGGATATTCCAACTTTATTGTTCCAAATAAGAACTTTCTCAGAAGGAACAGTTACACCTTCCCATTTCTTAGAAGTACTCTAGGTGGGGCCCACATTTCCTTCCTTGAAAACAGAAAACAGGATCAGCCTCTGAGAGTAGGGATAGCATGCCTTATCTGAAAAGCATAGAGAGCAGCAAAGAAGTATAAGATACATATTATATAATATTATCAAAGGCCAAGGGCAGGGTGGGGAGATATGGAGAAAGAATTACACCTGAGCAACATAACCAATAAGATCGGAAACTAGAAGAATGTGGTTTGCTATTAACTTGACCAAAATATGTCATTTATAGTGTGAAATATCTGTTGGAGCAATCTTTCTTATTTCTGGTTGACCTTGCCTCAAGGATTCATTCCTCCAGAAACTAGGCTAGTGTAATTCTATTTGATGTTTTTCAAGTTCTTACACTGCTCTCATCCTCAAAATATTTCAGTGCCTTGCAGGTTCAACATTATAATCAGAAGGATGAATGTGATACTCTTTCTTGCTTCCTTTTCCTGTAAGGAAATAGAGTGGGTGGGTGTCTCAAATGTAGGTAGAAATGCTAGTATTACATGTTTATTATACAGATATATACTAGTAAAGGCAAGCTGAAGATATAAGACTTCCACCAGGAGGAGGTGATGAGTCCTTCACTGGTATTGGTTGGATCCTACAGCTTTGAAAAAACTATCTTTTCCACTGATGAAAGGCTATGAAAAAATTTATAGATTTTTTCTTTTTTTTTCTTTTTTTTTTTTTTTTCAAAACAGAAAGAAAGATCAAGTTCATCAGCAAAGAAGGAAGTGGGATTTCTGAGTGAGAGCAAACATGAGGCAGAGTAAGAAAACATCTGTTGTGTCCATTGATGTTTGATTAAAGGAATAGGACAGGAAGTTGGCAGAAACACAAACAGATTTCCCATTGGGCACAATAATTTCCAACAAAATGAACACATTAAAAGTAACTGTTGTCAAAACTCAATAAATAATGCTGGTCTCTAAATTGAGTGCTAAGAAAAGGAACATATGATGACAAAATAACCATTTTTTAAGGTTGAAGTTTCAAACTTTCTGTAGAGGTGCGTAGTTTTTTATGTGGACTTAGAATATGTCTCCTCTGTTTCAAAGTCATGTGGTTTTAAAAATGCATTTTTGTAGGAATTTTTACTTACTTGTTCTGGGGTATGCATGCTTAATCTATTTCTTAATCTATTTTCTATTTTTACTTCTTTCCTGGGTACTCCTTTTTCTCATTTATTCCCTACCAACTTGTTCTGCCCTAAGCATCTGCAAAGTCTGTTTTCCATATGCAATGAAATCCTATAGAGATGAGATATGCCTTATGATTCTTTATCATCTACAGGAAAAGATATCCTCATCTTCTGGCCATAAAGCTAGTATTGCATCTAAATCCCAAGGCTCAGCTTTGCCACTGCACTCTGTTTTGCAACAAGGGAAAAGCAGCTGCCCTGGAGCAGCTCTAATAAGACATGTGAACTACAGTTTCGATTCCAATTCTAGCCAAATGCCCCACATGCTTTCTCAACAAAAGACTCATCTTCCCTTAAGAACTACATAGGCTTTCTGTAGGAAAAGCACTTGAAAAGGCTATAGAAATATTACAAAACACATACTTCCCTAATAATTTAAAGCAACTTCCAAGACCTCCAGTCTTCTGGAGTCCTCCTCTCCACTGTTAATGACAATCCTCAAATAGAACAGATATTCTCTGGAGAAAACTATTGAAGTATTTATTGGTATTTTCATTCCAAAATTCCAAAAGGTATTGAATTGCATTATTAGGACTACCAACACCATTAGATGACTTTGCAGTTAAAGACACTCTGACCAGCAAATGGAATTTGTGATATTTTCCATGAGGAGAATGTACCTTAATTATTTAGGCTATTATAAGAAACAGAGGCCAGCTGTGCTCTTATAGTACCATACGTACTACCAAGTTCCACACGCTGTTACGAAAAGACTCAGCTCGTAATTTAGAACTTGTCACTAATTCAACCATTGTCAACTGCTCATTGAATTAGCCACAATTAAGCACTTATGTACTTCAGGAGCACTTAGTAGCCCTACTTCTATTGTCCTCCTCTAGCTTTATTTATGCATGCAGCTTCTGGTTTGTTCTGTGGTTAGAGGTAGTCTTTCTTGCACTGAGTACTGCAGAAGTCTGTATTCTTACTAATTTCCAAGTGGTCTGTTTACATCCCAGTATTCTCATCACCAAAATTTTAAGTTAAAATGTTAAAACTTCTAGGACACCACATAATAAGGCATCTTTAAATCATGATAAGATAATCTATGGACTTTTTAGTTACTGGTATATTTATATTTTGTTACTATATATGATGTCTATATATAACTGTGTATATAGTTAGGTGTAAATATTATATCCACCTTACAACTCCATGCAACAAATATATATTAACTTCTTTGACAACCTGTATTAACTTACTCCAGACTGAGATCAGCTTTCCTTTAGAATTCATTTTTTTCTGCTTTCCTCACTTCCTAAGACAAGCATCCAGGAATTACATAACTATTTGAAAGACAATGAGACTGCTGCACTGAAATAAAAAAGTATAGAATTCATAGTGGCCTAAGCTAGTCTGAAGGTTTCACAACCTTTTATCTCCCCACCTTCAGAAAGTCTACAATGAATGGCTAAATCTGGTATCACCATCTTGGAAATATACACTTAGAAAGACAGCATAAGTCCTTGCCAATGTTACCTCTCATACATACTTATATATACCTACAAGCACACACCCTTTGATTCTCATGTACTATTCTTAGCATAGCAGTTGAAAAATGTTACGGATTTCTACAGAACAACAATGTAAAGAAAACCATATTATATTAAAGTATACCTTCACTTCATAGCTACAGTCAGAAGATAAAGGTTTGCTTTCAGTCAACATGGTTATGAATACCTAAAGCATAATTTCAGTCATTTAGCCTACCTTAAAACAAAAAGAAAACCAAAGAAATCAAATGTAACCACAACAGTTTCCAGAGGTATATACTGGAAGACTTACTGTGACAATTAGCCCTTTCTCCTGGAAATATTTAACCAGTGGAACAGCATTTTGCTTGAAATTCATTAGTCTTCTTTGAGTAGCTTTCAGGTTATCATCAGGTCTCCCTTGCTGTTCAGCACGCTTCAGTAACCTTTCTTTGAGCCTTTGATTGGAACATGCCAAGAACACCACCAAATCTGGGGTACAGATCTGTGGAAAAAAGCAATTCAAGAAGCCTGTGAAGAAGTTGAATGCTCTGAAAAACAGGACTCAGCAAATCCATCACTACATAAGACTCAGCTATGCAACATTTGCATAAAGTGAATCTTAATTAAGTACTTTCATTTTGGGGGAGGATAAGAATTCATAGGCTTGAGGAAGAGTAACTTCTTCTTATTTGAACACCTGCCTATTGGTCTCATGTGAAATCATAAAGAAAATTTTGAAGGAAATTTTTTACTTTGCTCCAGAAAACGTGTTTAGCCTTACTTGCTGTTTTCCTTACCAGAAGGTTCCCTTAGCTAAAATTCAGATCTTTATAAAGAGCAAAATATAAATGCCCCATATTCTTCAGGGAACTGTATGGTTTCTGTTTCTGGAAGGTTTTCTTTTCAGTAAGGTAGCATTTAAAACCCAGCAGCTACGATGGAGCTGACAGATGCCTAGGACTAGGGGAAAACTGACCTGTTCCAAGATCTGCTGTGAGCATACACTCTGGTATGGCTCACTTTTTCCTTTTTAATGAATGTTTTATAATTCTGCCTGTCCCTTGTTAGAACATATTTTCAGTTTGGCTGCCCTGGGGGGTTTGTGGAGTCCCCGTCTCTGGAGATACACAAGACATGCCTGGATGCCTACCTGTGCAACCTGGTCTAGGGAGCTGGCTTTGGCAGGGGGGTTGGATTAGATGATCTCTGGAGGTCCCTTCCAGCCCCTCCAATTCTGTGATTCAGTTCAAGTATTACATAAATGTTGCCTGGACCTGTCAGTATTATAGCATTTATTTTCCTGTAAGACTTTCTGCATTCCTGTAAATTTTGCTGAAGTTGGTGCACTTCTCAAGAGGTTGGGTGGCAGTTAAGGCAGTTTAATTTCTCTTATCCTTTTTGATGAGTGTGGCAAGTTCTATTTCAGCCCCACTTAGTAATTCTGCTTAATGTTCACAGGCAGTCTTCAGAGGTCATTGCAACTTAGTACACATGTTAGAAGAAACAAGTCAGTCAGAAATGTGAACTCAAAGAATTTTACAATTTACAAGTGTATATTGATCACATTCATGAGATCTGATTTTGTTCTTCTGTCTAATTTATTGTTTTTACAAATAAATATCCATCCCTTGAAAGACTCACTTAAAAATCTTTTTCTCGTTAAGACTGCCTTTTAAAATGTATTATGATTCTCTGTATGATAAAAATAAACCCTATTGTACTATGCATATTTTAATCTCATTACAGATTAGAAAGGGTTTATTGGTTCTCACACACAAGCATGAAGTTATTTCTGCAGTCCATACTTATCTAAAAAAAAGTCTTTTATATTAGTAAAACAAATTAGCCTACTATTCTTGAAATGACGTAATCTAATTACATTAAAAATTATGGTGGATGATCAAGAGCACCAAATAGACATACTTCGCATGGTGTTTCCAATGTACATAAAAATTTCTTTGTTCTTTTGTTGATTTGAGGTATACAAGTATATCACCAAAACATCTACATATGTTCTAAAGGAATAAAGAAGGAATTTATATCTTTATCCTCTTTACACAAGTTGTTACCAATATATCACTGTTGAGGGCCAGAACAAAAACGTGTTTCTGAATATGCTTTCTATCTAGGTCCCTCTGTGCAGAGATCTCCAATTGCCTAATAATAGCCATATGCTAGACTGAATAGTCAAGACTAGAAAGATTTCTGTCATTTGGGGGAATACAACAAAAGTACACGGCCTTTTTTCTATTGCCAGTGTAGGCATAGAAAGGCTCCCCTGGAGTAAAAGCAAATACAACTTTTCAAAATTGGAGTGATGGTCATTAGCTCTTGCTTGCAAAGTAGTTCACTAAAAGAGCAGAATATGGAGGAGGTAGAAAGCAGAGCCATTTTCCAACCACAAAGGACATTCTGATAAGCAGCAGTAGCAAGTAGAATGGTGGCCTCTTTACCATTATTGAAAACTAAATGAGATCTCAAAGAAAACCAATTTATATTTTATTCACATTGTGGATGATTGGAGACATGAAGACGGAAACTAAAACCTAAACCCCAAAATACAAATCTCATATTTTTTTCTGAGTATACATCAGATTTTGGAACAACCAACCTTGAACTTTGATTTTTCTTTTTTAAATCATTGTGATTGAGAGAGAAGCTGTGTCCTACTTCCAAAACAGGTACTTCAATTTTTTAAAATAAATAAATAAATAATAATTCCCCTGTCTTTTTAGCCTGTTTTAATTGACAGGGTTATTTCATCCTTTTATGGGATGAATTAATTACGACAGTTAATCTTATTACCATGCAGTAGCTTTAGGAGTGCATGTAGAAGTCATGTAGAAGACTATGAAAGTAAGCTTCCATGTTAGACTTTTATGCAGCATGGACTTATTAAAGTGAAGAGCTTTATTTAGTATTTCCATTTCGGCAGATTCCAACAGCCACGAGGAAAGATGGTAAGAAATCTTCAGTTGAAGCTGTAGCTTCAAGCTATAGCTGGCCTTCTTCCCACTTTCAACACTTACTCCCAGACACCTTCAGGACTACCACCTACCACATACTCAGCTCTATGAAGCCTCACTAGACCTCCTCTGGTGTAAACCTAAGGTCTTGCTTATCACATAACTTCTCATACAGCATCAAACATTACACAGAGGACTTAGAATAAATAGATCTCCTGTCAAATAAGTAGCCCTAAAAGAAAAAGAGCCAAAGGAAAGGTCTCTTCTTTGACACAAACCTGAGACTGCAGCTTTCCACAGGCAGCCTCAGTTCTTTAAAGAAACCGTGGCTGAGTAATTGCAACCTCACAGTGAAGGAAGGATCTGAAAGTCATTGTGAACCATCAGGTGTGTCAGCTCTCATCTGCTTAAAACCAGCAAACAAGACAGAAGGCAGCAGACAGTTCTTTTCTAAGAAAATGGGAAAGCATACTCTGGGCCTATTTTTTAAAGTTTCTAACTGTAAAATGAAGATAATAATGAGGTGCAACATAGTAATTGCAGTAGAAAATTAATTAATTAGGCTTTAATTATTCCCTATCACTTTTTAAAATGGAAAGTTCTCTATGGGAACTAAGTATTGTTCTTAGTTTTCTGATTAGCAACAGTAACAATACAAAAGGCAGTACCAGAATCCCAAGAACTAAAACTATTTATTCTTACAGTCTGGCTTTTGTAGTTTGAAATACTTCTCATTCACTGAAATAAAATGTCAACAAGAAAAATGGCTTAAAATTTTCAGTTCATAAAGCCTAGTCTAAATGAAGTATTGTCCAAAACTTTTTTGGAAGTGGAAAAAAAAAGGTAATTCAAGCCCATTTGAGATAGGAATACAAAATAGAGTCTGATTATGCAATGCCTTCATTAATTCCTCTGACTTGTAGAATACTCATCTTCATCATCAGAAAATAGCTGGAAATCATTTAATAAGCACATGTCTGCTTGATTTTTGATGCGTGAAATAGTAATTTCTATATCTGTGTGGAAACAGACTTAATAGCATTTACTATATTTCTCCTGCGTGCATTTATAACCTTCAGGATAAACCCTTGAAAAACTATTGATATTTCATTTCTGTTTTCATAAAATGCTTTGCTTCCATTTACCTCAACTGCATCCATTTGCAAAACATGCTAAGGTGGAATATAACAGAGTAGTGTGAACATATGAACATCTGAGGTTACTTCTCTGGCATTACAGCTAGCTCTCTATAAATGAGTATAAAACTACTTTTTTTTTTTTTCCTAACAAAGAACCTTTTATGACTCATGTGAAAACAAACCTAATTCAGAATTAATCACTGTTGAGTATTTTGACTAGGCAATAAGGTTTATTCTTAGACTGAGCTTACAGAAATGGTCTTCTGTGTATAGATCCAGCAGAGGTAGGAGAACTGCATTCCTTCATGCTGATTTCCCCTAACACATTCATCTTATGTTGAAGGTAGATAGTGTTACTCACATCCAGGGGAACCAAATTTAACTACTTACAAATCGGGATTTGGCAGAAGGAAAAATCTTGGTTTATGAGAACAGATAAGTTTCTGGTTATTCACAACTTTCTGAATTTTAACTGATACAAAGAACATATGGCAATAACTTAAAATATCACTGGTAGGAAATGTTCAGTCCTCTCATTCCTTTAGAATAGTGTAGTAAGTAAATCATACTCTCTTTGGTTCTAAATCTCCTTCCTTAAAGTGGTACAAAGAGTAAGTTGAGAGTATTCCATTCAAGTCAGTAATTAATGTAAAGCAGTATGAGTAGAAAGATGGTCATTTCTCTTGGGATATTTTCTACTTCTCCTCTTGCTAGTGAAGGTAGAGTGGTTGTTTGCTAGAAATTAGATGATTACGCTCTCTGTTGTTGTTTCTCATTAGGCAAGAGATGAAAATACTTTGCTTGTTAATTCCTGGTATGTTCCATTAGACACTCATGAGAAACTTAACCTACAGCTTGTGAAAAATCATCATTAATTCAGCAGTGCATTTTATTTCAATTGGTGAAAGTTCCTAGCAAGTACATTTATGCCAATTCTAAGGATGCTTTCACTTCTAATTACTGATTTGATTTTACAGTTCCATCTCTGCTGGGTTACCAGACTACGTAGTTTCCTCTTGCTTTAGAAAAACAAAATCATGAATCTTCTTGTCAAAGAATGAATCCTGAGGATAGGATTCTTTCTGGCAAATGCTTCTGAACCATACTCATGTTGCCTGACAATATGCTTCCAGCATATTTCCCAGACTAGGTGATAAGGCTAATTGGTAATTGATTAAGAGAGCCAGGTGCCTTTAGGGAGGACTAATACAGATTTTTCCCTGTGTTGAAGAGCTAACCAGTTGAAATCCCTAGCTGTAAATACAGTACTTCCACAAAGAAGCCTACGCAGACCTCGAGTTCAGAACTGCTCAGCAGGCATCTTAAGCCTTTCTGAACACAGACTGTTAGGTTATTTCCTGAGAGATAAGGATCAGCAATGGATGAGCTTTCCTTTGGAAAGCATGGAAAAGTCTTTGCACAGAAAAAGAGAAAATGTGAGGTCTTACCCAGAAGAAACTTGAATCACTGCTTGTCTTTCTCAGGAGAGTGCTTTAGCTACCCGGGGAGAAGACAGACAATGATAAGGCCATTCTACAGGCTTCCTGTTCTTGCCTGACATTAAAAAAGCAATTTATAACTCACAGGGCCAATAAGAATTAATGACAGAACCATAGTAATGAGACCTTATGTTGTGGTATGTTGCTACTCCTCATACAAATGACTGGTTATATATATCCATCATCACAGACTGTATCTGTGAAGCTTCTAAGTCTAGGACAGTGGAGTGGAAATGTGGGGGAAGGGAGATAGATACTGAGGAAGGAATGAAATGAAGAGTATATAAAGACTGTGGCACAGAGAAATAGCTTTACTGTAACAAGAATACTGTAACTGAATTATTTGCAATAGTAAAGAATAGATTCTTTTCCCTTCAGTGGATTATCAGAAGGATTGCATTCATTTTATTAGTTGTTCTGGAGCTCACGTTATTGATGGAGCAGGTTTTCCATGGGAAGCTCTTCGTGGACTATGATTTTAGCAGTTGGACTGCCATCGGAGAGTTGGCCATTAACACCTCTGTCAAGCTTATGAAGGGACTGCAGGCATCACTTCTGCTTGGAGGTTTAAGCATCAGACTGTTTTCTTGGCACTGTGAGAGGAGGTCAGCTCTTCCTCAACAGCCTATACTGTCCCTTCTGCATGGCCTGCTTTACTTTAGCATGATTAATTTACACAGTATTTTCCGTAAGGAATGTATCTGGGAGACAAAAAGTAAACTTGAATCGCAGCTGAGATGAACTAGTTATTCTTTGTAGATGTAGTACATTTATGAATAATATACTTAAGGACATTTTAAACTAATAATCAGATAATTTAAGTAACAGAAGTCGTAAATTTTAACATTTTACATCTTCAAATCCTTGTCACCCAAGCCATACGAAACAAAAATATTTCTAAGAGTACATTCTTTTAGAAATTAATTCTCTTTATCAAGGACTTAAATGATATTCATTAATGAGTATCCATTAATTCTAATAATTGTTCCCCATTTCATTTCACAATTAATGAAACATTGTCAATACATGACAAATGAAACAAAATTTTAAACAAACTTCATCAGTACTTAATGAAATTAAAAGCGTTAATATTGGTGAGGAAGTTGCTGAAATCAGAAAGAAAGTTACACATAAATAACTGAAAAAGGGAGGAGGGAAAAAAAATCCCAAAGCATTAAGTGAAATTACCTAGTAAATAATAACATGATAAATTGTTTCTCCTGGGAAGGAGAACATAAGAACATATTGCCAGATGAGTGAGAGGCTGCACACAAAGTCAAACTGCAGTTTCTTCTTCACAAGTCATTTGAGTTCAGCATACCAGTCAGAGCATTTCATTGCAGTGTTAGTGGAGATGAAGATATTTAGAATGCTTGAGCATACTGGTACTCTAGGTGACTTGACAGGTTAATGGTAAGTAAACCATTTTCTCCTTGGCATTTTTGAAAGCGTGCTTTGAATCTAAACACCTTTCTTGTATTTGCACTCAGCAGAGATAAAGGATACCTTAGGAATTTCTGCTTTAGGTTTACTATATGTCTGTGACTGAAAAGCTAAATAAATGAGTATTGAAGCAGCATACTGCAAATCAGAAGGAATTTTAAAATGACTAAGATCCAGAAATAATCAGATATTTAAAATAAGTATGTAAACTAGAAGTTCTGTTTGCTTTTAATCTATTAAAATTCATCTCTTCATTTTTTTCTCTATAACCACGAGTACTTGAAACTTAGTTTGCTTTAAAGTGAGAGCTGACATTCTCATAATCATGGGATTGAGGGAAAGTCATAGAATATTCTGAGTAGGAAGGGACCCATAAGTATCAGTGAGTCCAACTCCTGCAGTCTTCAAAGGCAGAATAAAAAAGAAAAAATATAGGCTTTATTTCAACTCCAATAAGAAGTTCCCAGAAAACTGACCGACTTCTCCAGTACTCACGGATATGAGGTCTGACAAGCTGAAATGAATAACTGACCATTAAGAAATTAAGCTGGTGTAACTAAGTGACCAGAATGGCAGAGTTGCTGCTGGCCTGTAAGCACTGATGAAAATCTGCAAATATCACTGATGACATCTTAAGACTTTTTTCCTGCTCAAAGCATATGGATGACAGGAGCAGTGATATTAAAACGTTCAAAATAATAACAAAAAAAGTTTGAATTCTAATTTAAAATTCCTCATATCTGTAAAGTGCTTTTCATCCACTTACTCCATATTGACTTGGAAACAGAGTGAGTTCCTTCTGGCTTTGAAATCTGAACAGGAAGAGAAATACTGTGATTCTGTGAGTGTTGTGAATGATACACTGACTTATCTTAGGCACTTTAGTCACTGATATGTGATACGTTTTAATACAGTTCTGCCTAGCAACACTTTGAGTACTTACTGTCCACATCAGAACCTAGCAACATAATAAGAAAGAAGTCGTAATTTTTTTTAACTATACCTATCTCTGGGAATGCTAGCATAAGCTGGTATGCCTTGGCTTGTTTACTAACATTTTTACTAGAGAAGAGTTTAGCTTCTGGATTAGGTAATGGGATAAAAACATGCAAGAGCAATTACAAGTGAAGTTCAACGAGAGTTTTTTAACATTGCTTATTTCAGTACCATCTGTTATATAGGACAGGTATATTAACCAGAGTTCAGACATATATGTATTCATTTAACTTTTTCACAAAATAAAGAGATAATGAAAATTAAAATGATGTCAGGTCTCAGTAACAGCTATGTCAGCCATAAAACCAGCAGAATTATTTTAGCATAGATAATTTATTTTAAAGCTATCTGCAGATGCAGCACAGTTAGATTCTATGTGTGCTTGCAAAAGAAACCAGGTGCCTTAGCTGACTTTATCCTTTTCCGCTGGTTATTAATATGTTGAACCACTTCCAATATAAATTAGTTTATCTTTGCAATAACTCAGCGCACTTCTTAATAGTGAGAGCAATGTAATAACGTATATAAAAATGTTTGATAAGCAGAGTTCAAGGAATTATGGTGTTTTTGGGAGCAGTTCAGATTTTATACCTTCCAGTTCGTTAGCATCCATAATATGCAGAGGCAGAGAAAGGGGAGATTGTGTGGCTTAGATTGAAATTATATAAAGCATATGGATAACAAAACAATATAGACTTCCTGTGATTAATAAAGATCAGATATGCTTGCTTGGTCTGTAATTACTCTTGGTTTTTGCAGCCTGCTTTGTCTGTAGACCTCTTATTCTCCTTACATTTGTTCAGTCTGTGTTTGAACCTTAGCTATTCTCTCAGTGTCTTGTATTACTCACTTCCAGTTCAATACAGTTTAATAATTTGTCCTTCACATTCTCCCCCTGCAAGTTATTTTTGGTATTATTAAATATATGCTTGGAGTGTTTTTTCTGTCTATGTAAATAAGGGCAAAGGAGAAAGGCTATACAGTGGAAAATGCTACTGGTAAAATGAATGCTTCTTTGCTTATTTAAAGCTTTTATGGCATTACAGACAAATATACATCCCAGTACACTCAAAGGATGAAGGTAAACTAATAGTCACCCTTTCTGCTTCATTGAACAAATAAAACTGTAAAATCACTGTTCTAAAGGATATGATTTCATTTTAGAACATTGTAATGAAAACAATTAGCTACAGTGAAGAGATCGTGTAATAAGGGAAAACAATTATACAGATACTTCAAGTATCTCTTGACAGTTCCCCTAAAAGTAACCTTTATAATGGCTTGTGTCTTATAAAATGTTCTTTTTTCAGGTATATAAACGTGAAATGGGCCTAAAGTGGCTACTGGAGTGTATTGGATGGTCTTAAAGTGACCATCCATAAAATAAGTATTAGTCCCTGAGTAAGCTGATGGTAACGAGAATAAGAATTGATTTTTATTCAGAACTTTTTATCAATACATTTCAGTATTCTACAGGTGAAGTCTTTGTAAGAATAGGGTATATGAATTACTGAATAATGTGGTTTGTCTATTTGCATTTTGTGGGATTTCGCTATTTTCTTGCAAGTATTTTCCACCGCTTAATAGGTCTTCTAATTAGAAAGAGTCTTACTACTTAATCAAAACTTTCTTTTCTGAAATTTCCATTATTTATTTCTCATATTGTCAGTTTTGGATGAGAAAAATCCTGCTTCTTCCTCATTATAAATTATAAAAACACCCTGCGAGCAAGAAAGCGGTAACATCTCTAAGCTGTGGAAAACACCTGCTGCATTTTTAATTGCAGACCTACACAAATCATCACAACAGTTAATCACCGAATCCTCCACAACTCAATTACACTTCTCATTGAGGGATCTCTAAGTTGCTTAAAAATGTTAACATGTTTAATGTAAATAATTTGACACACCATGGATTACTGTCAGCCCCACTGTGTGAGGAAAGACGAGTACCATGTCTGCTGGTAGTTCTCTTCCCTTATCACAAGACCATCCGCATGTGAGCAAGATTATGGCTTACTAAACAGAGGATTTTAAAAAACAGCATACATTTTATTTTTGTAAAATATGAAGTCAATATGAAATACTCAACATATTCCACTGGATTAAAAAAGTGTATGTTGAAATACGTACGTCCTTTTTCTGTACTTACTTCTATGGCCTTAGATATATTCATATACAAGGTCAGCTGCAAGGACAGATTAAATCAGGAGATAGTCTAAATAGACCAAGTTTTCTTTCCTTCCCCATATTGATTTCAGAGCAGGTAAGATTGAAAGGTGACCCTTTATGAAGCACCGTGGGATTTTTTTAAAGAGACTCAGTCATCTATCTTTCAGGCAGAATCAGGCCTTGAGGAGGATGATTTAGCAAATCCCATTAGACTAAAAATGAACAAGTCTAAAATGACTACATACATTCTCTCTTGTCTCTAGTAAAATAAGACCAATCTACAGCATCCTTGAAAAAATGGAACATACTAAAAAGGAGCAAAAGTCAGGCTTTCTATCTTTCTATCAGTATTTTATCAAGTTGTCTTATACAATCAACAAGGGCTAACCAAATCTGTAGAGAAGAATCTTACAAATTAAATTAGGAAATACTGGAAAAGCGTATTTGAATGATTCAGTGAGAGACTCCAAGCATACATTAAATAATTTTGATCTTTCTCCCCTTCCATGGTTTGGTTTGCCAGAGCTTTTTCTAATACATTCTGGATTCCACTTGTTAGTTGGTTTTCTAATGGATCCTATGATGAGTGCTCAAGTGATGTTTAACTGGTTTTCCTTTGTAAAGGGAGAATTTAATAACCTGAAGCACTTAATAATTTAGATCCTGTCAGTTCTTCCACTTTCATCCCTCCCCCCTGTTCTTTCATCAATCAACATCAGCACAAAACTAGAGTACCAAGAAATACACTTAAGTCATGCTATTACAAAATATACTGGAGATAAAAATGAGACAAGGAAATGCCGAAATTTATGCTCTATGTTTCATTTATAAAATAATCAATCATCTCTTTCATTAGTTATAAGGAGATACAGCTGGCAGTCATTGGCTCTTTTCTATAATAACTATTTTATGTATTTCCTTTAATTTCCTCAAACCAGTCTTCTAAATTCTGCCCAGAATACTACCTTATAAAAGCACATTAATGAAATGCCTCGTTAACTGCTTCCTTCTGTTACTTCTGTCTTGGCAATGCCACTTAGAATTCAAAGTACAGAACTGGTCGTATGCTAGCAATTGTGAAGTACTTTGAAATGCTCTGCTTGAAAGGCGCTCTGAAAATGCAGCACTGAAACTGCAACCACTACTTGTGACCATAACCGTTACGTTAACAGCACTTGGTAAGAAAATGACATAGCCTGTTTTTCTCCACTGAGTTTAAGTATTTTTAGATGAGTTTAAAATATACATATAAAAATAACATCTGAATAGAATTCACAAATACACTTTCAGCTGACTAAATCCTAGGAGTGTAATTTATAATAACCAGAGTGACTTAAAAAAAACACATCATTTCTGGTTCAAAACCTGCAAAACAGGCAGTTTTATTCCAGTCTTTTCAATGCACAGTAGTAATATGAAATTAAATGCATTGTGAATATATGCATTGATTTAAGTATGTTTCTCTTAATGTAAATTGAACATTTAGATATGGAAATACACACTTTCTAAATCACTAACATGTATTAAAAAATTAATTGTTAGATTTTATGTAATTTTCTACATCATGAGAGGATTTTAATTACCGAGGCAGGAGACTTGGATTATTGGTTATGTTATTACACTTTCTTTTTACAAATACTTTGTCTTCACGCTCTATAGCATAAACCAAAAGAATGACCTTCTCTTAGTCTGTAATTACATACTTGCAAAGATTTAAAGAGCAATGCTCAATTAGAAATAATAACTAGTCTTTCCTGGAATTTCAAGGAGCCTAACTGTTAAAGAAATACCAATAAAATAAACAAAAAACAATCTCTTACTTGGTCCTCAAAGGAGATTGCCTGGGCAACGTCTCTGGGAAATCCATCGATCACTATACCCTCTTCATCAGGGATCTGCATTAATCTCTGTTTGATCTCAGTTATGGTTGTTTCCTTTCACAGAGAAAAGAAGTTTATTCAGTATTGTGAAGTAGGTTTCCTTGATGGTGCACATTAAGACAGCACGTACAAATCCTTAGAAAGTAGACATTAACAAAGGATAGGCTTAACTCTGTTGTACCTGGGGGGCTAGTTCTCCAGTAGTAATTATTTTAGCAATTAGACTCCATTTTCTATTGCTGCTTGTGCTGTGGATCTTCTTCCTTAACAATTCACCAACTGATATGTAGTTAAATCCATAGTGTTCTGCTATTTTCAAACTCTGTGTTCCTTTACCACTTCCTGGGCCACCTATTGTTAAGAATAAGCAAAACATTAAATTAAACCATCATCCGAAGTACTCAGTCATATGAAATCTCTGCTGTAAGCACCAATCCTCCAGTACCAGAACACACCTTGCAGTTGCATGATTATGACTGTTACCAGACATTAGAAAGGGGTCTCATCTACCCAGTTATAAAGGTAACAGTTTTTAAAACTACAAAGGAATGCAAATTACTCATGAAGAAAAAATAAATATCCTCTTCTGGGCTTGACCTCATTTTAAAGCTGTTCCTGCAAAGGAATTTTTCCTGATTTACGGTAAGGGAGAGACAAATGAATCAGTCTCCTCTGAACTCTCTGAATCCAAAGGTAGATTCAGATAGCCTTGTTTACTCATGGCAGAATCATACCTGTTTAAATAAAGCAGTGAAATCAATGGACTACTCAAGAAACTGAACTAATAAAATCTGCTCCTAAATATGAGTTTCTGAGGTTTTGTAATTTTAAAATACTGAAAAATATTAAATAATCAGCTGAGATGTTTCCCCAGTAATTTGGCAGATGGCTCCTTATTGAACCGCACATACTTCTGGTATTGAAACTTCAAGCATTTGGTAGAAAAGCAATTTGTTGGGTTCAGTTTGCTGAACAACTTGAAGAATAAAGAGACCCTTCAGTGGAGCATAGGCAGAATAGATATCAAAATCACAGCCACATTAGACAATAGGAATGCTGAGGTGAGGGTCACTTGGACAGGGAAGCAAGAATACATGTATAAAAAAGTCATAACAGATCTGAATTAATAGAACATGATAAGATGTGAAGAACATTGAAACTGGAACCCAATGTGTAAAAATAGGGAATGGTTTTGATAGAAATAAATACTTACTTACAGAAAGATGCATATTGCTAAATAGCATACAAAATCAAAACCAAAACAAATGTTTTGATATTAACTCCCAACACTAACTAGCTATTTTGGGAGCATTTTTTGCATGAGAGCATTGAGTTTTAGTTCAACAGACAAGGAATTAGTCTTATTAAAAATATACTACACGTTTTCCCTGAACATTAAAAAAATGCACCGATGTGTTGAAAGTAAATATGGATACAATGAGCTGCCTTCTAGTAATGATAGAACTCTTTCTTATCATTGTCTGCATAATTCCCATAAATAGATTTTAGACATTTATATAATTAATACAGATCTGGCTGTAGAATAAGATTTTCAGGATTTCTTCCTACACGGTTATGACACTCTGTATACCCAGGCTCAAACCTGTACTGTAGCACTGCATGGCAGAGGGCTTTCAGTGCCACCAACAGCCATGAGCAATGTTTCTGCACCCTGCCTGTGCTGGTAACTCTGCCTTGCTGCTGAAACTCAAATCAGATACTTCTCTCGCCTAACAAGCCACAAGCTTTCTCTCTTCTTTTTGCATATTAAATTAGGCTTTACAGCTATTCTTGAATATCAAGTGTTCTAGGTGATCTACTTTTTTTCAGCTATCCTCTTTGTTAGAATAAAGAACGTTTCCCTTTTGAGATATACAAGCATTTGTTATACCAGGAATCAGGTACAACAATCCACCCAAGTGGCTACAAAGCAGCTCTGCGTTGGCTCTCTTCAGTTCCTTCTGATGACATGTTCAGCCTTCCCCATGACAGCTACATTTCACCAAACCTTATGCTCTGTTTTGCTCCTGTTTCAAAATCATACCTGATACAGATGTTCTAACAAGATAATACTATGTTGTTTACAATTTATTACAAGCTCTTGGTAATCTGGAACAATAGTGGGTTTGCAGTAGGTGGATTCCCAGCTTTTCCTTAGGTAGATGAAAAGCACAGCACAGAGAAGTGCTGCTAATTGCCAGCTGATTGCTGCTGGTCTGCATGGAGTAGATATTGCCAGGTGAGTAAGTACATCTATTCTTAACTACAAGAATGTCTACTCACTCTGTGTAAAGATTTCCGTAAGCTATATATATAAAGACACATACTGCAATCTAATGTGCATAACATAAATAATGTATATAATATAGTCTATATATTGTATTCTGTATTCCTTCAAGTGTACCACTTATTTGTATTAATTTATGTGGCTTTTTTTTTTTTTTTTTTTTTTTTTTTTTTTTGCAATAATACTAGCTACCAGATACAAGCAGCAGTAGGTTGTGGCTGCCTTGAAACAAAGGGTAAAGCATACTGGATCCAATGCTGTGCATGATCCTTGCAGATATAAAACTTTATTTCAAAGATGGAAAGTTTATTTCCCTGAGGATGCTAGACCAGTTTGAAACAAACCGTCTTGCACCTCAGAAAAAGAAAGATTCAAAACATAAATAGCTTATATGTAGAAAATTAGAAACAGTAGAAAATTTGAGAACAAGGAAAATAATTACAGTAGAGTTACAAAAGATGCCAGAAAAAGAGAAATTGTTTCTTGAAAAAGCATCAGTCTCTGTAAAAGCCTAAAAGAGCTGGAAAAAAAATTAGTAGAACTTTTTGAAACAAAGCCGATCTCACGTTTTTGTAAGGCAGAGATTTCCTTTGTCATTAAAGAGAAGCAGAAAAAAGGTGTAGACTGACACTTCTTTCAATTCAAATTTGCAAGCATAAAAAAAGGAGAGAAAAGATTTGCTTTAATGTTCATAAACCTCTCACAAATCACATTTTTTATAATCCAAAAGAATATTCCTTCAGAGCAAACTGGGGTTATCCATTTACAACCTAATGGGAAACAGGTTATAAAAGAAAAGTGATTGGACAAAATTAATTCTCACAGTAAATCATTATAATTTCCATTTTTCACTCAAATAAATCATACTGGCAAACTGTACACTAGAAAAGAAAATCAAATCACTTTTCTTTTTCATTATATCCAGTTATTCTGAGATTATAAATTATTAAGGAAAAGCGTGATTACTTCTTAGATGTCTAGACCACGGAACATTTGTTGCATCTAAGATTATGTTTTCTAACTGGTTTTAAGTGATACTTGTTATGCCCAAAAAGTTTTACTAAGGCAGTTGTTTTAATATGGTAGAAGTTCAAACTTTTGACCTTGCTTACACTGTTGCAAATTCAAATTAAACTCATGTACTTAAGATTCCTGACAAGATTTGTGATTTTCAAATCAAGCTGTGGACTGAATTTGACAAATGAAAGGGTCAGCCAACTATCGACAGCTCTAACTTTGATCGACTCTTTTTTTTTATAAAATGAAAACTTCATTTAATATTTACTAATGTTTTTCACTAAGTGCATTTTAAAAACAGCGGTTTAGAAGATAATGCACAATGTAGCTAATAACATTAGAGAAATTTTTAAGGTATTCAGACTGTATCAATAGTAAAAACTTATTCCTCAAAATACATTAGGAAGCACATTTTTAAAACACAATCTTCTTTCCTAGTGCTATAATGTTTTAGAAACTTAATTTTCCATTCATTTAGATGCATTCCATCCTGGCTGCTTCCACCTGATTTTTCACATACTTGATTTGCAGCTTTACATTTCATCAGCAGACTTTTCTGCAAATGTAAAAAAAGAACCAAAATCCCACTCATATGGGCTAGTTGGTGCATTACATACATGATAAATTTCATAAAGTGAAGAAGCTGTAAAAACCTTAATGGAAGCATTAAGAAGATCTTGCGTTAATGCATTATTAAAGTTCACTAATATGTGAAGCAGAAGACAGTTCCTTAAATTTTGTTTGTTTCAATCTCCAACAGTGAATGGAATAAGTGTTATAGTAGCTAGGTAGTATGGTAGATTAAGTCTAGTTAGATGTAAATAGATTGCTTAACTCGAACTTTAGTGGGCATTTTATGCAGACTGAGAAGTATGCAAGACATTTTTTTGCGTACAACTTTTGTCTCTTGAAATATATAGTGGCCTTTTTTTCATTTTCTTTCTTTTATACTTTCCATTTATGTTTTTATGTGTTTTCTCAATAGAAAGTTGAATTTGTGAGAAATTTTCTTGATATTGTACAAAATTGGACAGTAGCTGTTAAGTTTCATATATTATTGTGTTGCTATCAGATCACACTATAATAGGTAGATTCAGAGAAACTCCATTGGAAAATAAACCTGAAATAGCCTTTGTGGGACGTTTACAATGTTCTCTATATAAAAGGGGAAAAACAAAAGCTCTGCAGAATCCATGCTCTGCTCACTATATGCAGGTGTTCAAGGATTTCACTTTAAATACTCCTGCACTCAGTTCCAGAGGTGAAAGCCAATCTCCTTCTTTTGTCTAGATCAAATCTTCATTCATTGCTCTACTGTAATAGAGCGATGCAAATTTCAGTGCATAAGAGACCTTTGTGGTCATTGAAAAAGAGACAGCTTTTCTCCCTATTAAAAGGAAGGCTAGCTAATTAATTAAGATGAATGAAGGGCATGTGGTCTTTCTCCATCTAACGTAAACTTAGTTCAGTGGTGCATGGAGAGAGTTGCCTGTTGTGATTTGTCACTCAGAAACAAAATATGAAGGCAGCGTAAATGCCTAAGCCATTCTTTTGGCATGCCACAAATATTTAGAAAAATGCCTGTTTTTCTGTTTGCAGTATACTCAACTGTCACATTTCTGAGGACTGCTGGATGCAGACCCCGGAGCACATTCTGTTCCTAGAGATCCCACTTTATAATGCAGGGAAGACACTTCTCTTTTGTTTTTTTTGCTGTTTCTCTGTTACAGAGAAAATCTCTCTTTTTAGCATAAATAAGGATTTATAGACAAAAATGTGATCCTCTATCTCCTGATACCTGTGCTTGTACCTATTTAAACAGTGCAGAAAGACAACCACCCCAGATGACAAAGAAACTAATTCAAACAACTAAAATTCAGCCAAAGAAGAAAATATTGATTTAGCCTTAAACTGCAGTTATCTCTTAATAAACAGTATGATTCTTTGAGGCTCGAAAATAGGAGTTGCTTAGAAAGGGCACTAAAAAGCACACAAGAGAGAACCCGGAGAGAGAGCACAGTTAACTCTTTCAGGGCTCTCTCTCTCTGAAGTTGGCACAAGATTAACTTGCTAATAGATCTAGAAATTACTTTATGAATGCTATGCACTGGACATAGTACACACTCAGCCCAGATGGGCCTGATGATCAGTTTTTAGGGTTCTAAATATAGAGGACAACATTTGCTATCACCTATTTGAACTGGCTTATCCATTATTTTAAATAGTCCCTTTTTTTTTGTGAGCAGCTTTGGGTACATCTACATTAGGTGTTTCAGTTCAGATCCAAAGGAAGAGCACTTTGATTCGCATGGGGACCTGTCACGGAATGGATTCATTTTAGGTTAAACCGTACCAGCAGATATGCTCCAAAAGTAAACCATAGGCACTCCAGCCACTAATGGACACTGAAGCTACAGAACAGGACCAGAAATGCTCATGGTAACTCCATTACAATGCTAGCAGTTGGATGTTATGTCCTCAGCGCTAACAATTTCTCTTTCTGATTCACTCTAATCGGGCTGCACCACTTGCTAGAGCAGACAGAACACCTGCATTTAAATACATGCAGGCACCTGCTGTGTTTGCAGAACAAGTAAAAAGTCAAAGCAGGGAAGTCAAAGTGTTGTCAAAATGAGTCTGTGTTCATACCTATGACAAGGATAATTTTTGGTCGAGGTCTTGCAGGATCAAACACATCATATTCCTCAATTAGCTCAGCTGTTTCAGAAAGATCGGTGTCACTTTCTATAGAAAACTGTTGGATTGGAGGGAGTCGGTCATACCGTCGGTAAGGAAAGTTAGAATTATCAGGCATCACTGTAAAATAGTAAGATAAACTGGGAATCATGCAAATACACAGAAAATTGAAAAACTATTCTGTACACAGATTTAAATATAATAAATAAGCATAAGGCATAAAGACTAGCTTTACTATAGTAAAAAATATAGTATCTTCTAATTTTACAATGTGCTTGCTGTTACTGTATTCCTTGCCTCTGGTTATCTGATTTATTACATTGGAACCACTAAGAGTCCATTCTCCTTGGTGTTTCCTTAAATTTACAAACACTTCAGCTTTTCTGTGAAAATCTGTTCATAGCACCCAGAGTTTGGCAGTGGCCACTGAGAAGAGGAAGCTTGTGTTGTGCAGACAGCCTGTACTGCTAAGCAGAACTCCTCTGGTGATACATGTTGTACATAGAGATAGAATGGTATTCTTGCTAATTAGTTTAATGAACTGCTGGATGGCAAGGAAGAATAACTATGGCAACTGAAAGACAAGCTAACTACTCCTTGTTAACATTACAAATAAAATAATTAAAGGTATTGATAATGACATTTGCTTGGCTTTATGAGAAGCATCTTTTTCTAAGAATTTGTAGTTTGCATCATATTTAGTACATTCTGCATATAGCTTCAATATAAATTAGACAAAAAAAAAAAAAAAGTGTAAATGCAGTAAAGTTGGTACATATGTTACCCATAAGGACCAACCAAAAACATAAGCCAAATGCATTAAGAGAGCTTTGATCTTGTCTTTGCAAATATTTTAAGGAGGGTATGAAAAACCTCTCCACTAATGTGTTAAGCATTTACACAGCAAACAAGCATTATCAGGCTGCAAAATGATTACAACTTCCTCTCTCACATAAAATTTGTTACAGGAGGAGAAACCCAAATGTGAAAACCCAAGTGAACAGAAAACTTAATCCTTTGCCTAAGGAAGATCAGAATGAAGCTCGGTCTGCTATAAATGTGAGTATAAAATAATTCAATAGTGGATGTAAAACCATTCATAATACAGAAAATATAAATATTTTCATACTTAATACATTACCATTTCTGAAAAAAGATCTCCTCGATTGTCCTCCATTGAGTGGAGGCAGAGTCTTCTTTTCTGGGCTGACAAAAGTGTCCCATTTCACTTTTTCTGATCCTCCAAGCTCTTTCACCTTCTGCAAGCAGCTTTCCAAATATTCAATAGGGTCATCAGGTTTGTAACACATTAATCCATTCAACAGACTCTGCAATGTCAGATCAGAAATACACACAATAATGATAGATGAAGAAAGAAGCACCTACACTTTGAATTTGACCCTGCACAGAGAAATCCTGTATTTCTTATATATTTAGACTTCCCATTCAATCCAATGCATGAGACTGAGGCCTGCATAAATTACATTATTTGAGCTTGTTGGTGTCACAAAAAATGATTCAGAACAGGCCCTTATGGCTATGTCTTTATACTTGTCTGTTTGCATCAAAATGGAAATGGAAAATAGTTTTAAAAATAATGTCCTTAAATTTTCTTAGACCTGCCACTGGCAAATATATGTACAGCAATGTGTGAGCCAAAAAAACCCACTTATGTACACTGTGTATTCTGTTAAACCACTAAAATGTATATTTTCATTATAGACGGGTTCAGCCACAGGTACAATATGTATTTTTCCTGAGTCAACACTTGAACAAATAATTAAAAAAGATTTTTTAAAATCATGAGAATTGCCCATTTATCATCTTGGTACAGAACTGGAGAAAAAACCCAAACCTGAAGTTTACAAGTGGTTCCAGATGTAACTGAGTGGAAATTCCCCACCATTAGAAAATCCCTGTCTGTGCCATTCATTCCACACTCATTGTACCAACAAGCATTGTGGAGTGTGTGGAAGAAGGAATGCTAGGCCCTCCTCTGACGCATGGGAATTGATTTTCCTTGACAAAGTGATACATAGATCACCATCTCACCTCTCCACAAGACAACTGCATCCAACCTGCTCCAAACAATAAATGTTACAGGGTGGTTTCTCTTCCTTTGTGTTTTTCCCAATCTGTGTGCACATGCTCTGAGGGTCATAGTTGATGCTAGTCATAAAGAGCTCTGATTCAGGATCTGCTCAGTTATTATCTACAGTTCATACAATGAGTGAGTGCTACTTATATAGGTTTGTGGTTATAAAATAGGGTACAGTGTATATGCATCTAGGCATTATCTGACTTACCTGACCACAGCAACTAGCCATGTATTTTTGCAGATGTGCACCATTACTGTAAATTGCTAGCACCAGCCTTACGCCCGTATAAAAAAAACAGTTTGATCTGCATCTCTTGCTAAAGCATTCACATTTTCAGTGTGTCTGCAAAACGTAACCATGCTCTGCACCCTGTCATTTCCAAACATACAGAGAACAATGTCTTGCTTCGGAACAGACTATGGAAAAGGCGTATGTGTGCGTTTTATATAGAAGGCGGGATGCCTGCTTCTGAAAAAATACAGATATATACATATATAAATCCATACTGCATAGGGAAGAAGTAATCACCGACCATTAGCAGCAGGTAACTTGCAAGGAGCCAGAGTTTGCTCCCTCCCGAGGGGCTGAACGAGGGCAGCCGCTGCCCCCCACCCCGGGCCGGGGGGCGCTGCGGGGCTGCCGCCTTCATGCCTACCGCCCGGCAGCACTCGCTCCCCGGGGTGAGGGTCCAGCCCGCAGCGGTGCGGCTCCGTCCTTCCAGCCACCTTCAGCCCCCCGCCCCCAATAAACACCCAGCCCCGCTGTTCCTACCTCGAAAAGCTGCGGGATCTCCCTGCGGGCAAGATACTCCTTCGCCTCACCGGCGCTCATACCGGCGGCAGGGGAGCGGGGGCACGGCGGTGCAATGCGGGAGCCTCTCGGTGAGGCTTCGGCGGGCGGGCGAGCCGGGGTGGGAGGAGGAGGGAAGGCAGGCTGCCCGCCTCTCCGTCCCCGCTGCACGGAGAAAGCGGGAGAGCGGTTCTGTCCCCCTCCTCCCCCCCAAAGGCGGGAGGAAGGCGGGCGCAGGCTGCCGGGGAAAGTTTCAGGGGATGCCTGCGGAGAGGCGGAGGTGGGAAGGGGCTGAGCACCGCTGGCGCTCGGACTGCTAAAAGCCCGTGGGCTGTGATCACTCATAAGCATTGTGATCATTAGATCACAGGGACGGTCCTGACAAGGTCTCTGGTCCAACCTTCAGCTCAGATCAGGGTTAGCTCTGAGCTCCAAGCAGCTTGGTTAGGGCTTGAAGTGGTGGTCTCACCCTGCAAACCTCCAGGGGCTGCACAGCCTCTCTGGGCAGCCTGTGCTCAGCTGGTGTTGTAGTTTCCTTCCGTTCCATTATAGCTTGCCTTGCCTCAGCTTGTCTCATGTTTACCGCCATGGCACGCACCATTGTGAAATACTTGGCCCCACCTGCATGGCAGCCTCCTCAAAAGCAGTGGAGAGTTGCTATACGCCCTGTAAGCTGTCCCCAGGCTAATCCAGCCTAATTCCCTCAGGTTTTGTAAGAGCAAGTACTATCGTAGAATCATTAAGGTTGGAAAAGACCCCTAAAATCATCTAATCCAACCATCAACCCAACTCTACCATGCCCACTTACCACATCCCTCAGTGCCACATTTCCATGGTTCTTGAACACCTGCAGGGGTGGTGACTCCACTTTCTCCCTGGCCAGCCTGTTCCAAAGCTCTTTCTGAGAAGAAAATTTTCCTAATATCCAGCCTGAACCTCCCTGGTGCAACTGAAAGCCATTGCCTCTTGTCCTGTACCTGGCCAGCTTTGTGGATGTCCACTGAGCTCACTCATTTACCAACATCTTTTGTCTACAGGGAAGCCAATCTGCAGTAGCAGATTCTAGATGTGCTCTGATTAATGCTGTTGAGAGTGTATCTTCTGTGGCACACTGGAAGTTAGAGTAGGTTATTTCAATTGCTTAATTGCCAGTAGCAAGTTTGATGTTCTAAATGGATCTATCTTTTTGATGATGTTGATTTTTTCTAAAACAAACAACATCCATGGAGTTTCACTGATGCACACCCTAACAGGACTAGATAGCTAACTTCAAGCTGAGCGTTTTCTTTCCGTAGCTCCGTACTGTTACAGTGGATAGGTCTTCCCAGGAATCTTTCAAGAAGCTTTTCCTCTTGTACATGGATTTATTTGTGTATTAATATCAATTTGACATGTTGCTCCCTCTCATAGCAGCCATGTTCCTTGTCTTGCAGGCTGTGTAGTTAAATTGCACCCTTCTTCCTTTGCTCTACCTCCAGCCTTTTCTATAGACACTTTCCTTTCCTTTCTCCTGTAGAGGCTTCCAGTCTGCCAGTGGCAGATCCATTATCTTCAAACAAGACTGGAAGGTTTTCCAAGTGTTCAACCATCCAGTTACTCCAAGTGTCTTCCACTTGAAGGGGAGCCACCAGTATCCCTTTGCCTTACTCTATCAATGATGGCCTGTGCTTCCCATCAGCTGAAGTATCTCTGGAAAGAAGCTTGGATAAGACAATGTCAAATCCTTCCCAGCTCCATTTTCTATGAACCCAATGGCACCCTCTTGAGAAATCTGCAGTGATGTCACGGAATTGGAGCATCTCATACATTAACTACGTGGCTTTAACCCTTCTTTCTATAGGTAAGATTTGAATACATCCAAATGTAAATTTGTTGAAAAGTGAAGTATCTTGTTTTTTGTTTAGTGAGTAAAAAGTAGCCTCCAATGTCCTAATTAAAAGATACAAGATTATGTTTAGAAGACCTTAAATGTAGCTTGACAAGAAGAAGAATGAATTAAATTAAATAGATATTTTCTTAAAATAAATTCTGATCTAAGAGTGGGCTAATTGAAGATGCCATCCTACTTAGGAAAACAGAGCTGCAGTTTTGGCATTCTGTGGTTTTAAAATTTATTTTTAGTTTATGCCAAAAAGTCTAGCTATACTATTATTATCCCAGACAAATTCCATTTATAAGATTTCAGCATATCTATATTTATATGTTCAGCTTTTATGGGTATACAGCTATCCCATCTAATGTCCTGCAATGACTTTTTCTTTCACGTGCTTTCTATATTGTTGCATGTACCATGACATCTTTCTCTGGAATGGGATTTTTGTGTGTGTGTAAATTCTTGTCTGACATGTTTATTTTCTTTAGTAAGTTGCCCTGCATTTTGCTCAATTAGATCATACTGCCAGGCAAAAAAAAAATCTGACTTTCTGCCATTAAATTATTACCATTGTGCACATCTAAGTTATTATTATTAAAAAAAAAAAAAAAAAAAGAGGGATTTTTAGCTTATCTGCTTTTTGTTACACAAAATCAAAATCTATGTTACAGAAATTACCAACTCAGAAAAAGTGTGGCCGTTTAGGAAATCTGTCAGACTGAATATGTCAAATATATCCGGAAAGTATACTTTCTGATCTAACAATATGGCACCTTCTTCTAGAAGTAATTTATTATGCATTTGCCTGTGGCAAAATCCCCATATTGAAGCAGGATCATGGATCAGTGCTTCTCAAAGGCTCTGAAGAACATCAGCAGCAAAGAATTAAGAATATATTAATTAAATGTACACACAAAGCTGGGTTATTTATCATTTCAGGTACGTATGTGTAGCTTAAAGGCAGCTGCTTGAAAGTTAGCTGTTTGTCTTTTAACAGCATCTGATCAAGACTGTGGATGGAGTTGAAGTGGTTTTACTGCTTCAGAAAATAGCACAGGATGCAAAAGAAGTAGAAAGAAATGGGAACACAAATTTAAACTCCAGAGCAGTGTCCACTTCTGAAAGTACAGGCAGACCTTCACAGTACTGCGGTGAGAAAGAATTACTGGTAATACTTCTACCATTTCCTACTTCTTCTGCAGGCCAAGAAGCCGCAGAAGAACAACACTTTATTATCAAAATGGTAATTCAAAAGTTCTGGAAATTCATCTTGAAACTTCTAATGGATCCTACATCGCTGGGCTGATTCCATTTCCATCCTTGTTTGTCTCTCCAGCAAATAAATAAATTTGAACTAATATGAAATTAGCATGGGATCAGCTGGGATATGCTGTTCTGGGCCATCTCTTCTCCTTCCTGGTTAAAACAATTATGTAACACCCAGAGCCATCAGTGATAACTTAATAGATGCTGTTTTCAAAAATCACTTCAGAATCTCCCAGTGTTTTCTGAGTCTTCTCATTTTCTCACCTAGTGCCCTTTCAAGCCTTAGTGGCTGTCATTTTTTCAAATAACCTGCAGCTCTTCTAGATGTCTTTATTAGATCATAACTTGGTTTTGACGTACTTTGTACAGGCTGGTGCAATACATGTGGACAGTTTGAATTTGTAGATTCTGTAAGTAAAACAATTATGTGCAACATTTTAAATCCAATATGCTGAATTATATGCTTCTGATCCAGAAATAGTATGCATTTTAAAGTAAATACAGAACTTTCTTACAGCCCCGTACCACATATAGACTATTAGTGTGGTGTAAATTAATCCAAGATTACTAAACTCATCTTTTCATTTTCATGAGAAACTTGTTTCTGCACTGTACTGTTTCCCTACAGTGCTGTTAACATGACTTTTTTTTAACTTCCTGTTATTCCCCACATTTATTTTCTACTTTGCTAAATCTTTTTTTTTTTTTTTTCCCCCATGAATACCTAAACAGACTACTTAAGTGAGCTATATCACTAATTGAAAGGTAGGGAGAATTCTACCTGACAAAATCTATTCTCTGGATGTAATTTTCACCAAGAACTGCCATTTTTTGTAACTTTAGTGGACACAAAAATGAATAAAACCTGGGAGGGAACAAAGAAAGGTGTGCTGCTTTAAAATTTGAAGATGAAGGCTCCAATATGATGAGGAAAAAAAAAATTGTAGGCTATGATCACATCACTCCTTAGACTTCTTTTTGATAAGTTAAATACATGTGGCTTTGACTTTCCCATTAAAGCGTAATCATTATTCTGACCCTTCTCTGAACTCTTTCCAGTTTAGCAATAGGCTTCTTCTGCGAAGGCATCAACCAGGACACACTGTTCCAGAACCAGTCATGTCAGCGCCGGGTACTGATGTGATTCAACCTGCCTCTAACATCGTAACGCTTCTCTTTCCACACTGATGGATTGAAATGGTGCGCTGGCCTCTGTGCTGTAATGTGGTTCATCCTTGGCTGGTTATCTAGCAGGCTCCTAGCAGCTCTGTTTTCTACTCTGCTACATTCCCACACAGATTCCTCATTTCTAGAATAAACACCTGTTCTTTATTCTTAGATGTATAACATCATACATTTGCTTGCAGCCTGTTCACCAGATTACCCAGTACCAACACCCTCTTTGTGAGTTACTACTTCCCTAGTCTTTGCTGTCTTCCAGTGTTCCAATGTTATTACCAGTGATTTTGTCTTTGTTTTTGTTTTGTTTGTTTGTTTGCTGGTAATCAATAAAACAGTTAAGCAACACATGGCCAAAACACAGTGCCCATGGGACAAAATTGACTTAACATTTCCCATTTAAATTTCAGTTGGTCTTATTTTTCAGTTCTAGTAATGAATGCAAAGATTTCAAGGGTTCATACAGTCCTCAAAATGTCTTTTCCAGCTGTTTTAAAACTCTAATACAAGTTATCCAGATATGCAGATTTACTCAGTTGTTTTTAGTGGCTACAATTGATAATACTTACCTGGCTACATTTGTAATGGGGAATGTTTCATCATAGCCCTATGATATAATTACATCATCTGATTATTTCTCCATATACTGAACAGAAATATGTAGTGAAAGCTTCCAGTTGCTTTTGTTATATCTGTGCAGTCAAATTCAATAATCTTGCTAGGATCCTTTTCATTCTTCTACATGGAAAAACAGCTCTTTTAATCCTGTTTCACAGGATTCTGTCTGACCATTGGTCTTTATGTCATTTTGTTTCCATTCTTGTTTTTTACAGTTTTTAAATCTCTGTCATGTTTCTTGAAGTTTCCAGTATTTGTTATGGATGCTTTTCTTATTCTTAAGTGTCTTAATTTTCATGCTAACTTGCATATTTTTCAATTTAAGTACTAAACCCTGATCTGACTCATAATAATTGGATACTATGAGGATATTGTAGAGACATTATGTAGCTTAATAAATTCAAGGTTGCCACCTCAGGAAGTCCTTAAGTCTTTAGCAAGATGGAAAGCAAGAGATCCTGTAGAAGTTTTCCCTGTTCTTAACTTGATTCCTATGATTGCTGGTCTCTATTGCTGAGATCACAGTGGACTTAAACAGACCTTCACTCTTATTCATTATGGCTTCTTGATGCTTTTTGCTTTTATTTTATGGTACTTAAACTGGAACTTCCCAAACAAGATACAGAAATCACTTTTTGGAAGATTATTTGTTTTTCTCAGTTACCATTCTTCAGTATACTGAATTTTCAATGACTTAGAAAGGATCAGATGCTTTTTTTTTTTTTTTTTTTTAACCCAGTAAAGTCTTTGTTTCCTTGTCTTTTCTTCCTAAGGAATTCAACCACAGATTTTAAGATTCTAATCAGATGAACTCCTCCCAGATAGATACTGAAAATGAAGTAATTTTAGCTTGTTTTGTTTCCTCTTTATGAACTAAGGAAATCTAGGTAGCTATAGGGAAAAAAAAGAAAGAAAAAAAAAAAAGCACAAAGGAAGACCACACAAGTCAGTTAATAAAATAGGCATGAACTGAATAACCTGGGGAAATGGAAAGAAAAGAATTCAGGCACAGCTATTAGACTTCATTCTGGAGACTCAAAAGAGTATAAGATTGTTAGAAAGTATGATTTCCTGCTACTTATCATTTGGGTTTTATTTGAGTGGTATAATGCACCAGTGCCTTATTTGTATAACCACTTATTCAACCATATGGTGAAAATCTTCCCTGCTTGAAAATCACCATGATAGAAAGTACAGCTTTTGAAAAGAGAAGCCTCTTGTTGTTGGTTTTTTATTTATTTATTTATTTTTTATTTTTTATTTTTTTTAATAGAAAGCTAAATGAATGGAAAGTAGTGACAACTTCCAAATTGAAGGGCTTAGAAGAGTCATATGATACGATATGATGATATGATTGTTCTTATTGAGAAACTTTCAGCAATTCTTCACACTGATGTCTTAACAATGGCTCATCATACTGTGATGTCAAGTACTGGGGAAAAAGGTGCAAGTTAGATTGATATAATTTTTTTTACCTAGAGTCAAGGAGGCTTCTAGACTGAGTTTTTTTCAGTAGGATAGAGCCCATAGGACATTTACATTTATAGGTTTTTATTTCAATACAGAAAACCCAAAGTACTATTAATTTTGGACAAGCTGTACATGTAAACAGAAACTTTATTTTGTCACAGTATGATTTATTGTACTTAGTGTTCACAGTGGAATAACATTGGCATGTGTTCTTGTTGAGACTGATCACTGCAATAACTAGTGTTCTGGAAACACCGAAGAGCCACCTATTGCCATACTCAGTATTCATCACAGAGCAGTAGCTGTCAAGATTCAGGTTAGCCACTGCTATCTGTTGTTTCATCATTAAAGAACTTAATTTATTTAGAGTTAAAGCTTTGTTTGCTTTTCATATTTCATTATAAAGTGGAGGATGACTATTCAAACCCTCCTTTATAAACCTAGGAAAGTGTAACTTAGGAAGGTGTTGGCTCACAACTCTCAATTTTATTTTAGGAGCAAATATTTTGTGGACAGAATTTTAGTTTTGATTGAGCTAAGCCCCTTCTGAATGAGCTAAGGTTCTTCATCTATTTAGCTTTTTGTTCTTGCATTGCAATGAATAGAAACTAATTTATAGAGCCTAAAATGTGCACACTGCATAACAATTAGATGAAAATCAGAACACAAAACAAGGAAAAGATTAAAAAAAAAAGATCTTAAGATGCAATGAGCTGTGTTGAGAAACAACATGAGAGGAATTGGCAAAAGTTTTACATGGAAATGTTTTAATGTTAATTCAAAATTCATCCTGACTTTCTGCTGACGTACAAGAACATTGAATTTAGTCACTGACTTCAATGAATGCTTTCTTGACATTATAACAAATGAGAATTGGATCAAATGCCTGTTTTCAGTAGAAGATGACACCCTGCCAGATGGCTTATTAGCAAAGGTAACAGAACAGTTGATGAAACTGTAATATGCTGGTTGAACTTGAATTCAGAACAACAAAACATGGGTTGAAAACTGTTGGCTAAATGGAAGAAGTGTATGGCTTGATACATGATAGAACGAGATACAGAATAACATTTTTAACATTTGAAATTACTAACAATACTCAGCACTTCTTGAGTCACCAAGTCCTCTCCTTCTATCCAATAAAATTAAGTAGTTGTTCAGCCTCAATTCCTAACAGGGCCCCTTATATTCCTAAAGTAATCAAACTGTTCTGGATAGCAAACGCCCTGACTGGGTGTTAGAATCATGACACAAGGCAGCAATCAAGAGAACACTGTTAGCTGTTTTCTGGAGAACTTCTTACAAAGTTCTGCTCTTCCCTGAACATGGTTCAAGAGGCAGGTTGCTACAAATCTGCACAGCTGTACAAGTGACGGGCTCTTTGCAGCTTTCATATTTATTCATAAATGTTCAGGAAAAAAAAAAAAAAAACAACCACATTGCTTTAAACAGTATTTTGATATGCATTTGAAAAAACGATCACTTGCTTCACATGTTTTTCCTTGTATATTCTGGATCTTACTGAGCTCATGATGTTAATATCTTCCATTTCATTATTCAAGTTATCCTATAAAACTTCAATCAGTAGTATGTTCCATATCTCCATTTATTCAATTATTATTCAATTATTAACTTTACTATGGATTTCCAATTCCCCTCCCCTCCTCTCATCTCCTCTCCTCTCCATGTTTCATTCATTCAGTCTCTAGGTTAGAAGAATTATGACTTGTAGAGCTAGCTTTCCTATCTGACTATTATTATGGAAAAAAAATGTTATGAGCAATTTCTGGAAAAGAGCTGAATTTATCACTCAATATTACTAATGCAAACACAGACATATTTATCTTCCAAAATACATTTTTCATTTGTGACCATAAAAAGATCTCCTCTGAGAGAGTACATTTTCTTTCTAGAATTCTAAGCAGATAAATAGCCTAATGGATAAACTTATTTCAGAAAAGGATTTGAAAACCAATCTGACAATTTTAGATTATCATAACTAGATACAGAATTACTGAAGGAAACGGAAAAGATAGTTTATGCTGTTCTGGTTGCTAAATGAGGATATAAGGGAGACAAAATATGTCAAGCCCCCTTAATTTTAAATACTCCTGCGATAAAAATCCATCCATGGAAGAGGATTTGCATTAAAAATGCTTCCCATAACATCATGATATATAACAACCTCCCAAAAATGAAATCACTTTCCTCATATTCTGGAAATATGCAGGTAAACCTAATCAAATGAAACAGTGAAAATGAATACATAGTAACAACACCCAAAAATGTTGAGTAAGTTTTGCAATCTCCTGGTTTCAAGATATCATGAAATTAACACCAAATGTTTTGATATCCTTGGGTAAGTACTGCTGGACAGATGGATAACTATAAAGTCAAATTATTATCTGATTATCATATCTATTCTAAACCAGAGAGCATACATTTCTGTACCTGATAAGCAAATGTTATTTCTTCAGATATATGATCATTTAGCTAATAGACCTTATAAATAATATGTATTTGAAATGCTTAAACACTGGACCTTTTACTGAAAGCTTGACTTGAACAATTTTCAAGCTCCAAAAAGGTTTTTCTTTATTCTTTTTTCCCCCAGTACTATTAATCAGTTGCAGAATGTCATATCTTCCAGAGCACTCAGCTAATAATTTGTTAAAAAATGAAGAGAGGGTGTCACAGAAAACAGGTTTGAATCACCTTTGTCATCTCTACAATCGAAGCCAGGCATATATTCAATTAATACCTGACTCTGTTGACTTGGATTGTGCTGTTTGGGTTTTTGGGTCTCTGGACTTTGGGGAGTATGGCCATTTCACTAATGTGAATGTGTCGTAATGGTGAGGCAAAAGCTTGCTAAAATTATCACAGTGAATGTTCTAGGAAACTGGGACATGTATCAGGCTCTGTGCTTTATATCTTTCATATATACACTCACACAATGATTATTCTTTGTTTTTATTTTTTTCCAAGTGCAAGACAAAATATAAATTTTTCAGCACTTTATAATGAGAGAATTTTTGCTTAAGGAAATCTTTGCTAGCTCTCAGAGAGTTAAAGTTCAGGAAGATGACTGTCACTGAGAAAATATTTTTGCAAATGTATCCATTAAGATCCTGACTAGTTGAAACTGATTGACTGATTGCTGTCTTTTCTACATAGAAATCATAAAATAAAAATCATTCACGTTGAATTAATGTGTAAATTCAAATGCTTGTCTTAAAAATATAAAAGATCATTAACTACAGTAAACATAGGTTTTAATTTTTCATGTAATATATATTTAATAGCTGAAATAATTTGTTCAGGTCATAAAACAGGACAAATGCATAGAATCAACAGATATGTATTAATGTGTTGCTAATTACTGTTATTACTATGACTTCTTCTTGACAGTATCTCTCAGTTTCTAGAGTATAAAAATCTCATTAGGATACACTCCTCCTCACAATTATTATTAGAGGTGAAAAGAAAGCCTTTAGTTTTTTTTATTCATGAGAAGATTGCAGAACAATATAGAAAAAACTTTCATAGAATTCATAACCAACTGCATTCTTATCTCAGCAGTTCTCCTCAGCTTGCACAATACCCTGATCAATTTATGCCACAGAATTTGGCTTTTAAGAAATGAAGTATCTGGGGGATTGCCTAGCCATCAGTTCACTTTCTTGCTGAACTTGTTATTTGGTTCCATCTACACTCTTGCTTAAGTAAAATCCCATTTCATTTTTTAAGTAAAATTCCACTTGGCACTGAGTGCCAGCACTTCAGTGGTGAAAAGGCATTTAGCTGACCTACTGCACAGAAGGAAATTCCAACAATGCTGCATTTTTGTAAATCATAGCAAAATCTGGCTCCCAAGTATTATGATTTCAATTGATGAAGTCATTCTGGCATTTTTACTTGGAAACAGCTTCCAGTAAATACGCTCAAAGAAATGAGTACTTTTAATTCCAAATAGCATTAACTATAATGGAGTTAGAAATTGTAATATGTTGAAGGATATTCCATGCTTAGTTCAGCATGAATGCTTTCCATCATCCAGCAACTTTTAGAGTATCCTGCTAAAAGTAGCTGAGGAGGGAGCCAGACTCTGTGTTTTATGTTGTTTGAACAGTTTGGGGAATTATTAAGGTTTTTTGATCCATTGCTACTTTTGTTCCCAGCTTACCAGCTACTCTAAAATGTTCAAGCAATCCTTTGTCTAAAAAAATTTTTGACTCTTGATCCATTCTACCACATAACACCTGGGAAAACAAAAATAATTGTTCATATTTATGGTGGCTTTTTAAATATATATATATATTAAATCATTCCATCTGTTAAGAATATTTCTGTGAAAATCTCATAGGCCTGTTTTTGAATTTGCCTTAAATTTTGCCTTTCAGTCTTTCAGCGCAGTCTTCCACCAATCAGATCTAGTAACTCATCACACTGTGATCTACATAACCTCTGCTGGCAATTGACTAGAGTCAGTATACTCACTGTTCAAATATTTAACATTAATCAACACTGTTGTACTTGGTGTCTGAGTAACCTTTTTCAAAGTTGACTCTATTCACTGTCTATTTCTATTACATTTTTCATAACATTAAGTCTGTTTTTTTTTTTCAAGTACTGTTTATGTGCATTCAGCCTGTAATCCTCAAAACTTTGTGCTTGTTTTCTCATTTAGCTAATGAGTAGTTCTCAACAGAGTAAAATAAAACCTTGCTTTCAAGTGAAGAAGGTTACTTGTAAGACAAAAGGATATATTTAGATTGCAGGCAGTAGAGTAATTTAAGAATACACAAGACAGCTTTAAGTAACAATAAGGGAGCTAAAATCAGTTCATTGGCAATATAGCCCTTTACTTGAGTTAATTTAACCAGCAAAGCAGAGAAAACTTCAGCTCATTCACTAGGAGGAGGTCTTTCCACCTCATGGTGTGGAACAGCAATGAAAAATCATGAATCCATGACACCTGAGACACTCCAATACTTGGCATGTTTCAGATGTGTGACAGACTTAGCACAGACATGTCAGAACTAGAGTGGGATAAAAATTATGACTTCTTAATGATTCTCAAACATGATGTGTTATATCCACTGCTTGAAGTTAAGAGTAGAACTATGATTTTAAATTTAGCTTTACTCAGAGCAATTTAAATAAAATTCATATCTTGTTCCTAAATAAAAAGCCCATAAGTTCTCCATTTGAGAATGAACCCCTTAGAAATATCAATGGAAAAAATGCAAAGAAGGGGATAATATAAAAAAGATGAAGGCATTCTTTTATTGCTGCATTTTTCACATGTTTTGTTACCTTAATAAGAGAGAATGATTGATAAAAGTTTTCAGCACTGATTTCTATTGAGAAAAGGTATTGTTCCACTAGACCAAATGTAATATTTGATGCCTGCTATTATACCAAAAAAACAATATAAACAAGGTACCACTTCTTTTTATATTTTGTTTTCTCATATTTTACCTATGTTACTTACAGGATAAGCCATTGGGACTGTTTGTAACCCTGTGTCTTCCTCTATGAAATACTGGATTATTGCACAATTCAACATAATGGAAACTACACACTTGACGAGATTTGAGTCATTAATTACAAAGCAGCACTAATGACATAGTAGATGGTTAATTCATTAAGAACAAACGTCAACTGAATTTCATTCTAGTGTCCAAGGTTTTTGTCTGAGCTCTAATTTGACCTCAAAAAGCACAGTGATAAATTATTCCCGTAATTTCACTTTGTAAATAAGAGTGAAAAACATTGTTCCATTTGATTCCAAGCTAGACATAAGCAGCTGGGTTCTATGAACAGAAATGTAGTTTCTGATGTGTTTAACCAGTGTACAAAAAGAATATATTAAAACATACAGTCCAGTAAATTGTTTCAACTTTATAATTTTAGAAGAAAGATGTCTGTGTCGTTATTTTCCTTTGGAAGTTCTGTATTGATTACTACCATAACACTGTTACATATTTTTTATCAGAATTACCTTGCTGTTGTGTATCTTCTAAATTATAACATTCTGTAGAAAAGCCAATCTCCCACAAACAGAAATTGTAAAAAGCAAACAACAACAAGAACACTTAAACAAAATAGTCCCACGCAAAAAAACCAAACAAATTAATAAAATCAGTCATTAAACTGATTACTTTTTTTTCATTCAGGTTCCATAATTAGAGGCAGCAATTTTATCAGCTCAGACACCAAACTTTAGCAGACTCATTTGCTGGTTACAAAACCCAGAAGCAGTATAAAAATGGGAGATATTCAGGGACTTCTCTGAATTTTCAAATGTACTGTTCTGACAGTCAAAATGAAGAAAGTAATAAATCTGCATTTTTTTTTTAGTGATAATACAGTTGACCTATTACTGATGATTCCTTAAGAATCTGTCTTGTTGACATATTTCATTGCAAGAGTTCCTTTTCATTTTTCTTTTGGAAGAACAATAAATGAGCTAATTTTTTTTTCTTTATCTTATTTCTACTGTAGAAAATTATTGGGCAATATGTGCAAGTCTGATAAGAACAACAGAAGAAAAACAGGCCAAGGATCAAGAGTACACAAGAAAGAAGAGATGCTAAGATATATAGGTAATATAACTGAGGTTAATAGTAGCAAAAATCAAGATATTTAATTAGTATTTATATATATATAAGCACAACAACACACTTTGTGGCCAAAAATTTTGAGATAAACCCTAGTAGGCACAAATTCTTGTTTTAGTAGCTTACAGGTTATATTTGCAATTGCTGCCCCTCCTCAGAGGAAGGCCAGGCACCATGCTGGGCAGGAGGAACTGACAGATGGCTCTAAGAGGGCAGTTTCAAGACGGTTTAGATTAGAGGATTAAGGCCGGAGCAACCTGCTGGAGGAGGGAGGAATTTGGAAGGGCACCAATGTGAATACCAGCTGCAGCTACAGCAGCTTTTTAAATAGTTGTTTTAATTACAAATCATTTTGGAATACAAATTTGGTGTCCTTTCTAATTACTCAGCATGAGGTACAAGAAACATGGTGGCAAAGGTCAATCTAAAAAGACTCTGAGCATGAAAAATACTGTGATTAGCATGAAAACAAAGCAGAATGAAAATGAGAAGCAGATAGCATAGAGCTTTATTCTAGACAAAAACTCCTCTACGGGCATGGAAGCAAACACCACATTTGTACTGACAGCTGCCTATAGGAAATAGAGATGAAAAAATAAAGGTAAAGCTTTTTTTTTTTTTACTGTCTTACTGGGAAAAAAATAACAAATGATGCCACCTCCAGGAATAATGCCTGAAGCACTGGGGTGTTCCTGTGTGACTGATGAATACTAAAGCCTATAAAAGACAGACTGTACAGAAATAAAATGCATAAGTATCATAAGTAGAAGAAGGAAGAGATCCATTACAAAATACACTCGAATGGGCTAAGGGAATCTAAAAGGCAAAAAATGCTAGAGAGACCTAAAAAACTGAACTGCACACTGTATAACAGAACATATAAATTTGGAGACCATTCCTTTGGTCTCCAAAGTGCTTGTGAAACTGAACTTGCTGTATCACAGCACTGTTTTCACTCTGGGAAGGAAAGGCATCAATATGACCTGAATGCTTAGAATAAAAGAGTGACACTTGCAGTGTTGCTGCAGATGATCTGAACACTGCTCACATGCTGCAGCAGACAGCACGTGACACAAGTGATGAATTTGCAGCTATGCTTGTACATCAAGAGCCAATTGAACCTTACTGTATGTTGCCACATACTGTCATGACAAATAACAGCAATATTGACAAGTGCGCTTAAACTATTCTGTCTGTGAAACCCAGTATCTGAAATGTCTCATCCTCTGCAAGTGATATTTCAGTTCTCAATTGCTCAGTACAAGTAGTTGATGTCTGCAGAGTCCAAAAGTGAAAAATTATGTTTACATCATTTCAATGCTGTCAGATTCATGACAGAAATGTTCTTTCCTTTTTTCTTACATAGCAAATCATATACCGTGAAAAGAATATTACTAAAACTATAGTCAAATATTTCAAAGAATGCCATGATTAAGGTTGCTTGTGATGCACATTTTAGAAGGTTTGGGAGTTTTTAAGTGAATTTGATGTTTTTTAAAAAGTTTTATTAAGAAAAAAAAATTATGTTAATTACTTCTTGTGCCAGGAAAGATTACTTGTAAGGAGAAGTTCTTTCTATTGGTAACATGTGACTTAACTTTTCACTCAGTATGAATCACAGATTCAGAGAATGACTTGAGTTGGTAGGTACCTTAAAGACCATCCACTTCCAACCCTCTGCTGTGGGCACCCACTAGACAAGGTTGCCCACACACAGGAGCTAAAAGGTAGTGAAGGACCACCCAAGTCAAAGAACACAAAACCAGCTCACCAGCTTATAAAACTGGATGAGGACGTGCTCTGAAATATAGCTGCCTATCCTTTGGGATTACTGACGCATCCTGAACACATCTGAGAACGGTAACAGCAGAAACATTTGAAAGGGCATATCTGGAGCAAGCAGCTTTATAATGTGGCTTACAGGTAGGGACAAATAGGCACAGATAGCCACAGCAGTTCTCAGTGTGTTCATAATAAGCTCACACAGACGCGCTCAAGCATAACAGGAGCTGGTGACTGTGGTCTTTGAAAAAGTTCATTGGCTGTAGGCACAAAGTGTGATCTAATCACAGGTGATTATGCATATCATGAGGAAACCAGTCATGACTTCAAACAGCAAACGTAACATTACTGAAATTCCAACATCAATATATGAAAATCTGCTCCTGTCTGAGAAGTCATTACTGATGACAAATACACGGAGCAGGAAATAGCTTCCACGGCCCGGGGCAGATTCTGTATCTTGTAATGGAAGGCATCAGATAATCGAGCAAAGACACTGGAAGGGTGAGTTAGTGGAAATTAAAAAATCGTACCAAATGGTTTGATAGATCGTATTACAAACCTGATGATTCACTGGCTCTGACGGACGAGCCACGTGTGCTAAAGGCAAGGCTACAGCAAGACATCTGGACATAAGATCGGCTCTCATTCCTCTCCCCCCCCCTGCTCCTTTCCTTCAGCCCCCTGGAGCTGCTCCGCTCTGCATCCTGCCCTCACCGCGCCTCCCACAACACCCAGCGACTCGAGCTCTTTTCTGGTACGTAAAAAGCGCACATGAACCCGCACTTTAAGTACGCAGACACTCGGC
>JAOWBP010004015.1:23149893-23231790 GCA_028571105.1 Tragopan temminckii
GGCGCACCCGTTGTGCTGCTGCTGCGCTCAGCCCTTGCTGTTGGACGCCTGCGGCTCCTGTCGCACGGCGCGAAAGACGCCGCAGATCTGATCTCTGTATGTCCCAAGCTTGTAAAATACTTCTCAGTTTCCTGTTCCACTTAGAGCAATGATTCCCGTGGTGCCCGTGTGTCCCAGCTGTCCCAGCTCCCCTTTGTCGCCCAGCCCTGATCGCAGTGGGAGAACATATGGTTCTGTGTCATCCTTATGGCATCTTGTGTTCTCTCCCTGATTATCCCAGAGCGCTGACAGGGGTTGTGGTCTTGGGGTTAAACTCTTGTTACCGATCTAACCTGAGGCTGATGCATAACGATAACAAAACTTTCATAAAAGAAATCTGAACACCCGGGTGTTTTGGGCATTCAGATTTCCAGCCGTTACTCAGAAGTATGTTTGCAGTCGTTATTAGATGCACTATAGTAGCTGCTTGGTGGTTGTAGGTGTATTTCCGTGTTTTCCATTGATATCGCCATTACTACTAAACTAGCAACATATAGAGATCAAAACTTTAAGCGTACTCCATATTTTGTACTAAATACAACAACCCTCAAGGACGTGTCTTTTCCATGTATTTCTGCCTTACATTTAATTACAGTGCTTTCCCCTCTTGCTGTTGTAAGGACTGGAAAAACATTGGTTGAAGAAAAAGTGGTCTGGAGGAGACAAACTCAATTCTTTTAAGGAAAAGTGTATGCAGTAAAATATTAGTGGTAGTCGGGTGAAATTTTCGCTCAGTTGAAGCCATTCATGAAAATCCCTTGCTGTAGAAGGGGTTAGTTAGCAATTTCCTTCAGCATGTGGCTTCTAAGAAGTCATTCAGAATGTGAACAACTTTGGGTGCAGGTTTTCTGCTTATTTAATAGAAACGTGGTATGTCCTGAAATTACAGTGGAGGCTTTTTGTGAAGGATTGTTTCGCAGTGTGGCCATGCATGTCAATAAGGAGCAGCAGTTATGACCTGAAACTGAAATTCTGATGTGTCTATTTGTTATGTTGTCCAGTAATGGAAATTCCTGCGGTTCTTAGTTGTACCACTGTAAACTAAAATGATTTTTCTTTGCATTGCATACTACAGATGTCTAATTAATAAGAGAGAGGCAGTATTAAGTAGCTTATTTACTGAGCTATTTTTTTGTCTCTGGAAAATGAGAACTAGTAAATGGGATTTTTGAACTCAGTATTACACATTCAGTATGCAAAAATAACTAGATCTGTTTCACAAAGTTTAGGAAGGTATCCTATGGCCTTCTGTTCTATTGCTAAACAGTGCCTGGCTGCCTTGACGTTTATTGGCATTTCCAATGTAGTGTGATGTCGGATCCCCTCTGCTGTCTGCTACATACAGAATGGAGACTTTCCTCTCCCAGTATTTCTGGAGGAAATGTTGGGGTCTGGTTCTTACAGACCATTCTGGGTACTGGGAGTAGATTGGCATCTTGTCAGTGATAGTTGCCTGGTGGCTGCAAGGTGGTAAGACTTCCACTTTGCTCTTCTACCACTGTGTTGGGTAAGTGAAATAGGGAACAGTTTCTTCATGTTTCAAAATGTACTCAGTGAGTTGGAATAGAAGTCTTGGCAGTCTGTCCCACTTCCAGTTGTTTATTATTATTTTTTAAAAATAAGTCTTTCACATTTGAAAAGCTCTCTTTCAAGTCTTTGCAGCTGATCTATCAGTGGTTGCTTTCTTAGGGCTTTTCCCAAAATGGGAGTCTTTGCATTTTGCAGGAACTGTTGCTGCAGGTCTCTTCAGTAGTAAAGAACCAGGTTTGCACGAGGGAGCTTGCTTTGCAGGTATTTAGCATTTGCCTATATCCGTAGCTTTATGTTGTACTGACATAAATTCCAGAACTGCAGTACTGGAAGATCTATTGTTCCCTTTCTTTGGGGTTGGTTTAAATTTATTTGGATTATTCCAGGCAGATATTTGTAGAAGTTGTCCTTAAAATCCTGGAACAAGAAAAAAATCTTCCACCTCTGTAGGCGGGAGAGAAGGTACAGAAAGGGGAAACTTTTGCACTTCTGCAGTGAGAAAGTTCTTAGTTTCCAAATTAATTGTACCTTGCTGGAAATCAGGCTGCTTTTTATAAAAACTTGCTTCTGATAAACGTTACACTTCAGTCTAATATTGTTCTTCTTATTAACAACGCCATAAACGTGGCTTGTGCTTCGAAAACTGCCCTTGGTGTAGAAAAACTTTTCTAAGCATTTATTTTAGTTTTGTGAAAACCAGTTGAAATGCTATTAGGAAATGCAGAGGTAAGCATTAAATAGCACTTTGTTCTTGGACACTGTTCTTTAAACAAAAAGCTTTTAAAAAGGTTATGTGCATTTTCATAATCAAAGCAAAATACTTGGATTTGGTTTTGTAGCATAATAGGCTGATAACTTCTACAGTTTGTGTCTCAGTCCTGTGTATTAGTTACAAGCTTGTATTTAATTATTTCTGCTTATACATACGGTTATCATAGGGGAGGTTTTTATATCTTTAGACCAAAAGCTTAAATTACAGCAACTGTTCTTGCAAGTTACGTTAAGCTTTTAATGCTTATAATGAATTCAGCTAAATGTGGACGTGCCAAAAGATCAGCTGTTCCAATCCTCGGCCCTTTGGAAATACAGCAGGACCGTTCTCTCTGATGACCACGTTCCTTTTTTGGTTGTTTCAGCAGCTCATGGGCCCTTGGTTAAAGTTTTACTTGATACTCTATTTAAATATTTTTGCTTTGCATTAAGCTGATAGCTTTCTATCTTGTTGCTTCTGAAAACAGCTGACTCCTCTTGTAACAATGTTTTCTCTGTTCCATTAGCTGCTCTCCCTTTCTGTTTCTGTGTATCAAACTTCATCATAAGACATAGAATATGAATGTTGGCAAGATAGAAAATTTAGTTGTCCAAGATTTTAAAGGTGTTTTTACTAGTTCAGTTAATGGTATTTAAACACAAATATTTGCTTTGATTAATTGGGTGCATATGTGCCAGACAAACTGCTGTAAGAAGGATCAGAGCAACAGCTTCCCCTTCAGAGAATCCTGGCCGGTAACAGAGCAGTGGGATTTTGCCTTTTCCAGCTCTGTCCTGAGACATGTCTGATTCTGTCCTTAAAGTGCAGTGATTTGAGCTTGATTCATAACACTTAGTAAGAAAATATAAATGTCCAAAAGCAACTGTGTGTTCTTGGCAGTTTTCATGTTGATGCATAAATGGTAACATCCTGCTTTTTGGTTTTGCCTTTCTTTTTTTTTATTATTATTGGTTCACGTATGTACTTATATATCTGATCTGAATTTTTCAGAGCTAGAGATTTCTTGGGGTGAATGTACCATTGTAGTATCTCTGGTACAGGCAAGAACAGGAATATGGCCCAAATTCAGAACTGGAAGAGCTGTGCAACTAGGTTACTTTGCCACTAATACTTTAAAGGGGGAAGAGAGTGCTGGAGGCCTCCCCTGTGTGTTTGTATATGAAGGTTTTCCAGCACAGTGACAAAGCACAGTAGTGCTGAAGTTAGAAGTTTTATCTCTGCAGATAGAGAATTCAGAAACACCAAAAATAGATACTGTCAGAGAAGATTTGCCATGCTGGTTTGTACTTGTTAATTAAATGCTCTAAGGATGTTTCAGATTGAGGGAGTGCAGTGAGTGGGATTCAGCAGGTGTATTTTGTGAGTTTAATCCCGTTTAGTCTTTCAGTTTGTGACTTGGATGATAGAACAGAGATTTACTAATTGCTATGGTAGAGCTCAGGGTGGGGGGAATACAGGCACTGCAGTGTGAAATGATCTCAACACATTGGACAGATGATCTGAAGGAAATACATGGGATGCATTTCAGCAAGGGGAAATGTAAAATAATATGTTTGGGTAGCAACAATAAACTTAAAATGAGAAACAACTTGTAGGGCAGCAGATCTGCAAATAAGTAGCTGTATCACAAAATGAACACAAATGAGTCATGCCAGCTTTAAAAACAGACACCGGGAGTCACTCTGGGATGTAGGAGCTGGATTGTTGTTGTGTGTAAGATGTGAATTTCTTCTGCAGCACTCGGCGTTAGGCCTCAGATGGTGCACTGTCTCTGCTTTTTGGTCCTGTGCTTCAAACAGACTGGGACCAATGGAAGAGTATTTTAGGAAGGTTGCAGTAATGGCTTCTGAAGAAGGACGAGAAGGACTAAAATTGTTTAGACTGTAGCAGAGATGGGGAGGCATAATAACAGGCTTTAAGTATGGGAAGGATCGCTGCAGAGAGAAATGTAATGAACTGTTCTCTCCAGGTAGGATAAGAAATAATGGTCCTGAATAGCACAAAAGAAGGATTCCAGCTCTATGGATAGATAAAAACAGGGTTGAATGTCTGAGGGAGGTAATGGGATATCAGTTGCTGAAAATGCTATGGAAAAGATTAAATAGCCTTCTTTTAGAGGTGATTTGGGTGTAGATGGCCTGTCCGTGGCACAGGGGGGGAGGTGATTTGTCATTTTTATGATTTTTATAATGTTGCTGGCCATGAGTAAACCAAACAAATGAAAAACCGAAACCAAACAAACAAAAAATGTGGACCGTGTGGTAGAGAAAAATCTGATATGATAGTCTGTAAGATTTAGTTTGAAAAGATGCCTCAAATATGTTCACTACATATTATATATATAGATAAAATTAAATAAATATAGTGCTTTATAAAACATTTATTTAAGACCTGTGTAATGTAATACTGAAAATTGCTTGAATAGGCATCCTTTTTTATCTTTGACTTCCTTCTGTGTGGTGGTTTATTGTTTGTGTTTGCTTTTTATTTATGAACCATCGGAAATAAACTGAGCTGGAGTCAAAGTCTTTCAGAAAACATCACTGACAAAAAGCAAAATTAAGAAGATTAATCCTAGGGGGCGAGAGACTTGGATATATTGTAGGCTTTAAAACAGAGCAGATCATGCAGCTTCTACTTCTCACTGTGAAACAGAGATAACAGCTGTTATCTGAGAGATGTATATTGAGTGATAATCAGCACAGACAAAGATCTTCAAGTTCTTGAAGAGTTTATTATGTAAGTAGCGTTCTTCAAAATTGGTTTGTGTTCCTTAAATTAGGACTAGATTTTAGTCTTTCATCCACATTGCCGTGTAATAGTAATAACATTGAAGAGGCTGAATAGAAATGCATGCTTTCTATTACACAGGCTGTTTCTAAACAAAATCTCTCCTTTGAGGATTTTTTTAGGTAATTTGAAAACCTTTGATTAAATGAGGGAACTACCTTTGTAACAGAAGTGTTATTAGAGCTTTTAGGATTAGAAGTATCAGACAGTTTGACAGAACTATGTTTTGAACCAAATCCATTTTAATCATTTATTCTGAAATTTTTCTGTTCAAAACCACCTAAGTACTTTTCGTGACCTTGTTCAAGCTCTTCTAATTCTTAAAATACGACAAAGCTGTCTTGGGCTTAAAGAATAATGAAGGCCAATGTCTGTGTTGCATAGGTCTATGCTCTGCAATTAGAAAGAGAATTCAGTGAATTCTTCAACGTTCTTGGCATGTAAAGAGAGTTGAGGACTGAGATGAAATAATCTTTTTGGTCCGGATCTTCCTAATTGTAATTAGGCTTCTGTTGCATTTTTCCATCTGTCCAGGGGTACGATTTAAACTTTATATACACTTCAGCTCTACAGGATATCATCATTCTCCTTGTTCTGATTGATGGGAAGTTGCTCATTAGATCACTGAGGAACAAGGTGTTGGTCACGGACGTGGCACTGGTTTTAGGTGCTGATGTGATGTTTGGACAAGGTGAAAGTGAATTCTGAGGGTTTCTTATAACTTAGTCAAATAAATATGTCCTCAAAGCTGTTACTTCTTTTCTAAATATGGGTAAAGGAAGAAAGAAAGCACTGTCTGCTATATTAGAATGATGTAAAGCGGGAATTTATTACTTCCCTCAGGTATTTTAAGTCTTCCACGGATTTTTTTGTATATGTATCACTATGGAACTTTCTTGTAGAGCATTGTAAAGGGGTCACGGTGTCTCAGAGTAAGGTCACAGAGACTTAAGTCTTGGGCAGAGACAAATGCACCTATTCCTTAAGCTCCACCTGATGAGCGAGCTGTTACTGAGAAGGAATTGTCAGGACTGCCAGACAGCTGAACGGCTGGGGGGAAGAAAGCTGTTCTTACTGGGGGTTTGGAGAAGTATTTCTTGTAGAGTGGTCTGGGGGACCATGTAGGCTGTGACTGACTGAAGGATGTGTAGTGGGAAACCATTAACATTATGACAGATTGTTGCTGTTTTATTTCTGCTTGGTGGTGTTTTTGTTGTTTTTTTTTTTTTCCCATTTCCAAGAGTATAGAATGTCTTTGGCAACTTTTGAAATTGTGTTTTGCAAATCATTCTAAAGTTAGAATGTATTGGTAAATGTTTTCCGCCTACTGCCTTCTTGTTATTTACTTGCACTTTCTCTGTGTATCTGTCTCTGAAAGTCAGAGTGTAACGAGCAGCAAGTCTTACTTGTTATTTATACATGATTAGATTGCTTTTGATAGTAACTGCTCTATCTAAATTGCCCCTTGAAGAGATCTGACAAGGTGTCTGTTTTGCTAAGCTGCCAGCGCTGTTCTCTGGGTGTTTCCTCAAAAGCAAAGTTCTGGGAAAAAGGAAGCTCATCAGAACTTCTCTGTTCTTTCCAGTCTGCATCTTGTCTGCAAATGTTTTGTCCTTTAGAGAGAAGTAGGCAAAGTAGAAAGCTGCTGCAGCTCGTATATATGTTTTTTAAATTAATTTTCTGATTTTAGCAAATTCATGGTCTCCATTGTATCAGTTTTCTGGAAATTCTTCTCTGTCCCATTCATTGCAAGAAATGCCAAAAGGCTCAAAAAATATTATTCAGAGTATCAGTGTAGAATCTGCAGTAATGTGATTACATTTCCTATATGCTCATATAGTTTTAAGTTCATCTGGGAGAAAATGGGTTTCTAACAGAACGGAGTGTAGTTATCTCATTTCTCTTCACTGAGATCAGCTGTAAATTTCTCTGGATCGTGTAACTGGGAATCTGCTGATCCTTTGTTAAGAGGATTCCTAAGATACTTTAGATAGAAAAGGTTCCTCTCATAGTTGCTGCCATCTCACAGCCTGTGCTGGAAAGGGCAATGAGAAACACTTTTTGTATCATGCCTGAATTCATATAGGCTTTCCTTCACCCCAAAGTGAAGCCTTTTCAGAGGTTTTTTTTCCCCTACTTCATGTTTCATTTCAAGACAGTTCTGTTGCTGTTTCTTATAATGGTGAGGTTATTGACCTGTAGTGTGATTTGTCTTTGTGTTGAAACAAAGAGAATTTTGCAAATCCTCAAGAATCTTCGGTATGTATTCTCATAAAAGGATTGCTGTATGGAGAAGCCCATTTTGCTGTCAGGACCTTCCAAATTTTCCAGGTGTGTAAAGGAATTGGATTCCTGCTTTTAAGATCTAGACTTTTTTTTTCTTTCCATTTTTATTCTTCTGCTCCCTCCATCAGAAACCACCCAACCCAGCAGCATTATAGGTTATTTCTTGTTAATATTTGTGATTTTCAGTTATATTACTCATAAGCTGAAAATATCCCTGGTTAATTACAACCCAGAAGTGATTTTATTGAAGCTTCCTATATTACAAGGGTTGTTGTTTTTTTTGTTTTCTGCTGTCAGAATTCTGACTGCAGAGAAGGAATGTTTGACCTGAGAAGTTCTCATAAAAAGAGTCAGGGGATTCTCTCTGAGAATCAGCAAAGCTGTGGGAGGGCTTAGTCTGTAACATTCTTGGTACCCTTTTCAGGCTTGGTTCATGTGTCATGATGGCTTTCTTATATGATGTGTACCAGGTGATCATGTGGACATTTCTTCTTGTCCTGTCTGTTCTCTCAGCAGGCCTGATTTGCAGAAGTAATATGAGCTGAAATATAAGGTTTCTACATATCCTCCCTCAAATGGCTCCTTTACTGCATACAAGCAATCTCTGCAGCTTCCTTAGTGGATTAGCTGGTGCTCCTGCTTTGAAACAACGTTTGTTTTTCTTATATTTCTACTGTTGTACTACTTCTGTGTGAAGTCTGATGGCTGTTTCATTTCGACTCTCACTGACTATTTTCCATAATGAAAAGATGTTGAAAAGAGCCCAAGGGTTTGAATCAGTTACAAATAAGAATGCAGAAAGTCTTATTTCTTTTTCTTTGTTGCCTTCTTTGTGTACCTGAGGTTCTATCAGGGAAGACACGCATCAGCTGAATTTTAGTTAAGTTTTCAAAAGAATTTTAAGTTCTGTATTTAAAACTACTGTAAAGCAGAATGAGAATAAAGTGAAGTAAAGCAGATTCTGTGACCCCTGCTTGGCAGAAGCAGATGTGGAGAGCGCTTCCCCCCAAGGAGTTCTCAACTCCACTATAATGTAGGTTATAGCTGGTCAATACAGATAGAAACCATAGGGTTGCTGAGTTGCTTTCTGTGCATCAGTTATCAAATATTTGTATCCTCATCGTGGAAAGTTGGAGTTCTGAGTTGGACGAAATAACTGTGCTCCTTACGCTTGTAAAGAGCTAAGGATAAGGGGCAGCCCGTGAGTAGGGCTTCACGTTACAGCTAACCTGATCCAGTGGCTATCTGTCACCAACATACGTAGGTCTGGCCCCTGCTTTCTGGTAGCACCTGTGCTTGTCTGACCATTACTGTAAGCCCGTTCAGGGAGCTAAACCAGCAGAAAAATAATGGCTCTTTTGTAGGGTTTGTATTTTCTAAATCAGCTCATTGTGAGATCAAATTGAATACTAAGGCAAATGCATAGGAAAAATCAGGATGGTGCGTCAGGGTCATGGGGAGTGGGACTGCCTCTGTTTGTAGATTAAATCACTTAACTGTAAAATGAAACCTCACCTGGGAAGTCTTGTTGAAAAATTAAATAGAGAATGACTGAAGGCTTACCAGAGTATGTTTCAGTTCTTTTGGTAAGGAGTGAGATGATAGGTGGGTGCAGGATTGTGTGCTGTATTAGGAAGATAGTGGGGAAGTGGAGACTAGGATACAGCAAAGCGGAGACTAGGATACAGCAATGAACTAGGAAAGTGCTCTCTGGAATAGCATCTAAGTAGATACAGGTGGACCAGGGGTAGAAAAAAGAGAGTTGTATTAATTCAGATACAGAATGATCCTCATGGAAGCTACCTGCTTGGCACAACAATGGAAACCTGTTTAAATTAAGACATATTCTGGTAGGAGCTCTGCTGCGAAAAAAAATCATAGCATCCACTGTTGATGAAAATGCCGTCTTCAGTGTAGTCTCCTGGACTGGCCAAATGTATTTTTAATTATTCTGCTAACTTGCACGTATGCTTACAGTTTTACTTCTTCAGTTTAAATCATAGATGCTGTAGAGTTGCTCTTCCTCTCGACTAAGAGTGAATAAAAATGTTTCCGGTGTTTCCTCAAGCAAGGGCAATCCAAACAGTCTGCATATAGCATTCCTAGGAGGAAGCAGCACCCACCTCACCTGGCAAATCCAGGGGGGATTTGTCAGTCACGGAACTTGAAATTTATCAACAGTCCAGAATATTTTACAAACCCACTGGGCAAAGTTTGGTAGTGTTTGTGTTAATAGAGCATTAATTTCATTGCAAATAGTGATTTGAAATTTTAATGTCAAAGTTTAATCTAAGACTCGTTGAACTGATTTTATGTGCTCTTTCTGTAGCTCCCATGGACATAATTGTAAAAAGGAGGATTTAGCCTGTGCTTTGTTGAGAGAATGCATGTATTCCTTTAGACAGTGCATTAAATGTTTTCATGATGGCATTAAAGATTTGTTTTTTTTCTTTTCTGTGCTGTACAAAATCTGCAGGTGTTTGAAATGTTAGCATACGGTTAGAATTGTTCAATCAAATACTTCTAGAGCAGTGATATGTTGATAACATTATTTCAGTGATGACAGAAAAAAACCCTGATAATAATCTAGAGTTGATATAAGTCTGATGACTTGATTTCATCACTGTCTAGAGGCAGAGTTATAGAAGGATCTCACAGAACTGAATGGAGGATAAAATAGAAGCAGAATCTCATTTTCAGAAATGTGAGGTAATGCATAAGAATGAAAAAAAAGACCTCCCTGACTTTAAGTCAGCTGTTACTGCTCCGAAAAGTGTTCTGATAGATGCTTTTGTAAAAACATAATTCAGTTTTCACAAGCTGTCAAAAAAAAGTAAATCATGTTGACTGTTACTGGGGAGGGTTCATAACATAAAACATTACTGTTCTGTGGTTAAAAAAAAAAAAATCCATTGCATATAATATAGGCCATTCTTTGAATGTTTTATTCAGCACTGATCCATCTGCCAGGCTTAGCATGGAAAAGTGCAGCAAGAATGATCAGAGGTTTGGGACAGTTTCTCTGTGCAGAACAGCAGGGCGGTAAGCCAAATAAAATATCCATTAATTCTGCGAACAAACAGCAGGTAAATCCTCAGGTCTGCTATGCCCTGTATGATCGTTGTATTTCAGTACCTCTTGTGTTTCTAGATACTGTAAAACTAGTTATTAAAGGTCTGGGATTTTCACGTTTTTTCTTCTCATGTTATCAAGAAAGGAATGTAATTAATTGTTTATTGCCATAGGAGAGAATATGTCGCTGAGTTATGAGCACTTTGTGTATTCAAGGTATAGCAAAAGCTGCTCTTAGGAGCTATATTCTTCCTGTGTTTCTGTTTCCTCTTTTATGGTTGCAGCATTATGCTGTAGGTAATACAGTTATTCATAGAGAAGTGCTTTAGTATTAGACAATAATTGTAGATGTTCTGTAAGAACTGGCAGTCAGGGTTTTGGTAATATTTTAAATCATAAAGCTAAGCAGTTTTATGGATGGCATGTAAATTAAATTTGTCAGGTTAATCCTTGCTTAATACTTGATGTCAGCTCTTCAGAGGCACTAAGAAAGGAATAAGCATAGCACTTGGTTTGACATAGCTCTCTTAAATTTCTTACAGTAGTTTGAAAAACACTATGCTTTAGAAAGGATCAGAAGGGCTTTTCTGGGACATCACTGGCAAATAATAAACTGTAAGCAGTTTATTATTAAAAGAGAGCAACATAGTCTTCTGCTTGATATCTTTTCTGTGTAAATGCAAATGTGAGTATGTATGTCAAACTGAATGAAAGTGACTTCTGGCTTTGTTACTGAGTGTTTTCAAATTCATACTGTAAAGATTCCAATCTGTCTGTGGCAGATTCTGAGAGCTGCTGATCACATTGTTTTCAGTCTTGTAAGAAATAAGCATTTTAACTAATTGAATGTGTGTAACTGAATGATTCACTGGGAGAACAATAAGAAAATTTCCTCTTTACAACATATTTGTACAAGCTAATCTAAGTTCAACATAAATAATTTTCCTGTTTAGTCTTAAGATTTCTGCAGTTTCTTAAGATGGGGTTTTCAGTGCGCAGTGTGTGAGACAGTCAGGTGTGTGTAGTGCAGGGGCAAAGGCCGTACATGAGAGCAGGAACTTAACTGCAAGCACACATTTGCGTTGGTGTGATGGATTAGCCATTTAGGGAAGGTATCTGAACTCTGACAATCCGTTTGCCTTTGCTTAGGATAGATATGGAAACTATATAATTCATACTCTTTGACCTGGCTGCCGACAGCTCCTTCCTGTTGCCCGAGTCTTGTAAAATATGCTGAAGGTTGACTGTAACTCTTCCTCTTTGTTGTTGTGCTTTGAGAAACTCTCTAGTGGCTAAATCTGGAACTTGAATCACCTTTTTGTATTTCTTCAGGCATTTTACCTGCTGTTACATGGTAATTGTGAGGAACGGTAGGATGAACATCATCTTTCTTTCTTGCAAACGCGTATTATTAAGAACTGTAGACAATATATTCAGACATACTTGTATATAAGGTTAAATTCTTGGATTGTTATCTTTCTAAAGTGTAATTGTAATTTGCACAGTACAGCTGAATTAAAAATTCATGAAATAGGAAAACAATAAAATACTACTCTAGTCGTGAGTTTTGTCATCTTGAGACAAAGATTGAAAGTCAAACCTGTTAGAAATGGATTTCAGGAAAATACAGTGAGAAAAGCCAAGGTGTCATTTAAAACCTTGAGTCTTGCTTTCTATTAGAGGAGATAAAACCAAAAGCGTAAAATAAAATTACTGGTACTCACTGCATTCATTTGAAAATCTGTGCCATTGTAGCATAGGTATACTTTGATTATGCAGCAGCTTTCCATCCTAGGTAATACTATGGATCTTTTCTTCTTTGTTCCTGAAAAAATGTGTTCAGATGAAGTAAAAAAGTGAAGCTGATGGTAAAACTGAGTAAAACAGAAAAGCGTCATCCCTGTATGTTAAAATGGAAATTGTCATGAGAGTGCCTGTATTGGATATCTAATCTTTCATCATTACTTCTTTCTTTTTGCCAGATTATGGATCTTGATATCCATTTAAAAAAAAAAAAAAAAGAAACATCAGATTTCTCTTTTACGAACACATCTGGTGCATTAGCTTGAATGCTAACAAATTATGGGAGCCCAAGGAAAGACAGGGAAAACTTGCGGAAGAGAAATGCACTGAAATGTATTACACAGGCAGAAATGACACGTGGCTTGGGAGGACTCTGAACTGGCAGTAGTTGGAAGTGGGAAAGGCATTGTGTTTTCGGTTCTTCCCTAGGCCTCTGCTTACACCTGTTGTTGGAGACAAGGTACTGACTGCACAGACCTTTGATCTATCTCAGTGTGAGGAAAGATGTTTGAAATTAAAAAAGTTTAAAAGAATAGACTTACTTCTAAAGAAGTGAAGTTTTCGAAGTGGGTAGTCAATTCACGTAACTGGATACCTGTGTGCACAGATAACAGACACGTTCATGTTCTTAGGCAGTAACAGGCAAGTCTTTTTTGCTCTGTAGATGTAGTACAGCTTCTCAGTATGTGAAACGTGGTGTGTATTTAGAAAGTGCATGATAAAGTATGTAAAGTACTTATAAAGTGGGGAGGAATAATACAGTTGGGAGGAATTGGCAATTTGTAGGCAGTCGTTCATTTTATGCTTGAGCAATGAGCAGAATTTTGAAAGTGAATTCCTCTTTGCAGGTACAGGAAATAATAAACTGGGTATTGCAAAGCAAAATAACTCTGGAGAGCAGTAACAATTAAAGCAGAATACCTGGGTATTTCTTGTATCACAAGATAGTGTGATCACAGTTGAGAAAAGGAAATGGGAAGAACATTGAGGGAATAAACTGTATTTCAGAAACATGTTGGCAGTTTAATGGTAGGTTTAGAAAAACAGTATAAAATCTTAGGAAGGCTTAGAAATGCATTTATTAATCTATAAAATGTATCTATTTTGCAAGTTTATAAGCTACCAGGGGAAAAAAAAACAGCTGATAAATGGTCATATTGTGCAAAAACTTTACTCTTTTGGCTGAGCCTTTCATGGCAGCTGATTTCATACTGAGATTGAAGCAGAACAAAAAGACTGAGATGTTAAATGTGAGTGCATTCCAGACAAACTTTTTATGTGTTTCCAATTAATACTATGAGCAGAGGCAAGGCAGAACACAGAAAATTCAGGAAATTAAACACAGTGTGTTATTCATCAGTTGAATGTACTTGTCTACCAAGACTTTTAGCAGAGGACGAGAAAGCAAAATTGCAGTCAAGCTAAACAAAATTATACTACTCACAGTTCTATTGAAGTTATGTATGTTAGAATAAAAAAGGAAAATAGACTTCTGTTGTACAGTTAAATCAAGGAAATTCTGACTAGCTATGCTATCTGGAAGCAGTTGGAATGTAGACAGAAGGAGCTACACAAAGTAATGTACTAACTGAACTGGAACCACTCGTGTGTGTGTGTGTGTGTGTGTGTGTGTAAAATCAAGATGAATTCAGAATTGAGAAGAAAAGATATGTAATAATGTTCATACTGAAAGGTTTTTTTGTGACCAGATGTGGAACAACAATGAAACAAGAAGTGATTGGTCACTGTAAGAGCTTTAAAAATGCAGTTACTAATGCACTTAAAATACCTTCAGATTCTTTTTAGTGGAAATTTCAGGAATCCGTGTAAACTGAAATAGGCACAGTGGTCTTATTCAAGATGCTTATTTTGAGACCTGAGCAAGGATGAGGATGTTGAACTGTAGATGGCTATGAAACCTGTCTGCTTAATAAACTAATTGTCAGTTGCAAAACAGGATTTCGTCAGAATTTAAGAGTAAGATTTGCTTATAAGTGCTGGTATCTGTTGTTCTGTCAGGATGCTCAGGCACTGAGAAAAAATGTCTTTTTGCTTTGTGGCACTCTTGGGGCTACTGAAGTGAGCCAGGCTTGTTCTCAGGGTAGCTGATAGATTCAGCTCATGAAGAACATTACTTTGGAAGACTATTTGCAAAGGCAAAGCTGTCGTATGCAGTTAAGTGTAGCCAGCAGTTGTGATTTGTATTAGACCAAACAACAGGAGGCAATGAAAGTAAATTCTGTTCTATCTCTAAGGCTAGAGTAAAAAGATTTTTTGCCGCAAATCACTATTTTGAGAACTGCAGCAGTATTAAGGTTCTCACACAGAGATGTATCAGTGAAATGTTTGAGCAGATGCATGTCTCAGACTATTTCTGCAGAAAACAGACATTTCTGCACTTGCTGTGGGCTACGGACTTGACTTTGTATATTTTCTTGCGCTCTACAATTTGCTTAATCATAGAGTAGAATCATGGAATCACTGAATGTTTTGAGTTGGAAGGGACCTCAAAGACCATCGAGTTCCAACCCCCTGCCATGGTCAGGGACACCCTGCCAGCTCAGGCTCCCCAGGGCCTCATCCAGCTTAGCTTTGAGCACCTCCAAGGTTGTGGCACCCACAGCATCTATGGGCAGTATGTGCCAGTGCCTCACTGCCCTCATAGTGAAGAATTTGTTCTTATATCTAGTCTAAATCTTCCTTCTTATAGTTTAAAGCCATTATCTTCAGTACTTTTACTACACGGCCCTGTAAAAAGCCACTCTGCAGCTTTCTTGAAGGCCCTTTAGGGTGCATGCCTCATGCTCCCATTTTCCAAATATTTGTTGCAGTGGCGCTTTCAATCATAACACATGGAGGTTGTGAGTATGTATTACTGCTCTGTCTTGTACTTCTTTGTCGTTACGGTAGCTTTCTGAGGCTTATGTAACTGATGCTGTAATAGTCTGTATTAAAAAAAATATATATTTACTGATGTGTGTCAGATACATGCCTTTGACTGAAAATTGTTTGGGATAAAAATACACACTTCTGTGCAGTACAAGCATTACACTGTACTTCATAAGGTAGCATGCTTGCAATTATTTTGAAAGTGAATCACAGTGACTTTTCTAATGTAGTACTGTATACATATGAGCAGTGGTGCTACAACTTGCCTTGGGGCTCTTAAGGAAGTCAGCACTGTTTTCCTTCAACTTCCTTTTCATAAATAAACTATTAATACTATTATTAACTTCTTGATGACTTCTGTCAATAGCAGGGAAATTTGGAAATTAATATCTTGTTATATGATTAGTATTTTTTGTGTATTATAGGAATAACAGAAAATAAAACACATTTTTCTTACTTGCTTTATTGATATGTAAATGTGCGGTTAAGAAATTCAGTACTATTGAAGTCTATTTTACTAGAATAATATTTTGATAAAAGGTTATTATAACCAAATTACTGCTACTGATCTTTTTTTTAAATGAGCTGCTTTCCAAAAACCTGTTTAATTTATTGTATCTGAGATATTAATCACATAGGTGGTTTTCTTCGGGGAACAGCAAATTTATTTAGAAGGTTTCACAAGGAAAGCAGTGAGTTTCATTGGGATGATATTGTGGAATAGATAGATGGAGTGGGAAGGACATTCAGTGATAACCAAGAAATGTGGTTAAGTATATGATTTTTTTAAGTGGTACATTGAAGTTAATGGTGTAGTCTGTTTTTAATTTTCTTGAGAAGTTAATGGTATTAGACAAGAATTACTAAACTTACCAATCAAACAAGTAAGAATGTTTAGTTAAGGCTACTATCTTTAATCATGCTGAATGCAATTTTTTATTAATTTGCAAATTTGTATTAAATGACTTTATAGTAGTTGAACTTTTTGTGCATTTTTCCTGTAAATTAAAATGAAGCAGTAGTAGTTGTGCTAAAGTGTGGAATCTAGTTTATTGTTCCTGTGGCTTTGGTAGCACCTCACAGAGTTCACATCTTTTCATTTTATTCATGCGGACACGTCTGAAAAGATAAAAGAGAGGCTGGTGCTTTCATCTTTGAGCTATTTTTAGATTCATTTCATAATACAATTCTACAACTATTTGTGTTTACAGAGTTGTCAGAAATATGGCAAATCCTCGGGGTGATGTGCTGAGGTGGTGCGTGTGGAGCTGTGAGTGGGTGAGCTCCAGGTTCTGGGAGGCCTCCTTGTCTGCTCCCAGTTAGTCCCAATTCTGGTTTCTCTCCCGCTCTGTTGTAAGCTTTCTGTCTTCCAAAATTCTTGGTGATTTCCAGTCTCTCCCTCCCCCAGTTGTCAATATCCATTTGCTTTGTTGATCTAACCGCTCTCCTTCCCCGTCTGTTTAACATTCCCCTTAACTTACTTTCATCCCACTTCCACCAAGCGTGGAGATAGACAAATTCCTTGAACAAAAGGTCAGCAGTCTCTTAACCAGTAGGAGGGTTGGTTTGTGTTTGTTTGTTTTTTCTTCTGTATTTGTGCACAGAAATGACTAATTATTTTGACTGAAAATTGAGGTGAAAGGCAGCAGGGTGGGAATAGCAGTCCGAGGCAGATGCCTCAGTGTATGATTTCAGCTCAAAATCTAATTTGGCCGAGATACAAGAAACTGAAAGCGGTTTAGGGCTTGTCTATAAGGAGAAGAAATCTGATAGAGTGCTTTCTTGAGTTCTGCTGTGTAGTTACACCTGCATAATTTATACTTGCTTTTATATAAATTGGCAACCTTATCTTAGAATTTGCCTAGGAAAGGGATTATGCCTTTGTCATTATCTGTCCTACCTAATGCGGGTAGCAGCCTTTAGATAAACTACTGCAGACTGGAAGAATTACAAAGGGACAGATGGGCATTGCTAGTCATTCACATATAACTTGCTGTTTTGACCTTTCTCTTTATTTTGTGGTTTAAAAATGAAGGTTCAATGTAAAACAGTGCAAAAAAAAGCTGCTTATATGGTAGAGAAGAGGAGGTTAAGCTCTTGTTTGTTTTTGCGCATTCTGTAATTGAAATACTAGATGCAGCTTACTCTTCTTCAGTATAGTTTGTTTTCAGAAATAACTCTAAACATTTTTTTCAGTAAGACTCTTCCTAATGATTTCTTTTTTCAGTCTCGTCTAAGAATAGGTTTGTCTGTCCTGGTGAGCCCTTCTGTTCTGAGAAAGAAAATGAGCATATTCATCTATTCGCTAGTTGGTTCCCAGTTTAGGGTGTCTTTGGTAAGACTCTCCCCTGCTGGTTTGAAGTGATACAAGGTTGTTATGTTTTTTTACACTTGTAAGTTGTTTTTTTATCTTTATTTTTCTTTATTTCATCTTGCTGTCCTGTTACGGGGTGTGAGTAAATAGAAATGGGCCTATTCTGACAAATGTTATTTCACCATATGTAATGTAATTTTGTGTCAGAGATGGCTGACATCTGAGAATAATTCCAAACAGTGAGGCCTCATGACATGTATTTATTTTTACTCTTGCTTGTTTTAGACTTATGAGATAGCTTTATGCATCTTATTGTTATGTATTATCTGTGGATGTAGATTGTTTGCTTATGTTTGATACAGTGTAAATCAGAAAAATATAATGAGTTCTTCTGAAAACTAATTTCTTGTTAATGTAGTTATGTGTGGGAAGAGATGCTGGCATACTTAGTCTTGATAGACAGGTGAATATAATTTGTTAAATGGAATTCATCCCTAATTTGAAAATATCGCTTTGCTAGGAGGTAAAAAGCTTTATTTTTGAAGAGAAACTTAAGTCCTAATAATCTGAGGTCAGTGAAGGTTCTCTTCTGTTCAAGATGGTTTTTGTCTTGGGCAAATACTTCTGTAAGTGATTAGATTCTGTTTACATGAATAGCTCCTGTGGTTTTCATTTGATACAATAAACTTCATTTTTAAAAATGTTCTAAATAACATGCTGCTGCTTTACAGGGAATTTAAGAGTTGCTGTTTTATAGCACAGAGGTGCCCCAGTTGTATTTATTAGTTTAGGTGATCCTTTAGTATTCTTCTGAGATACGCTGTATCTCAGCTGTGCTATGCAAGCTTAAAATTTATAGTCCGATCGCTTTTTCTGTCTCTGAATCTGTGTTTTGGAATGTATAGATGATGAGGAGACAGCAAATCATGGGGAACATGTAGCCAATGAGAACACAAAAGCCTATTCAGGATGCCTTTCATGTAATTTTCTGTGGAAAATGCAAAATCATAAGATGTAACAGCACTCCTCCCACAAATACTAAGTCCTGCTACTAGTGGTTAAAGATTGTGTGCATCTGTAATGCATGGGTACAGCAGTTGGTTACCAATTTCTAACATGCATGTAATTGACAGTATTCACAGACATTCGTGATAAATGTTACGCTTTTTAAAACCACTTTAGTATAGAAGACTGAGTTATACATGCTTGGTCTGATTAAACTTAGCTTTTGTCAGTTCTGTTTGTATCTTTACAGAAGATTTAGGAATGAGATTTGTGAAATGCCACTTCTGGCAACCAGTTTCGTATCATCACTGCGATACACCAGTGGGAAGCTCTTGGTGTATTGCTCTGTCCTAAATTGTGAATAGTGACCAGTGATCCAGAGTGATTTCTGAGAGATTCTGAAGGAAAGAGACAACATTTATAGGTTGAGAAATATGGCAGACTTTTCTTTACTCTTGTGTAAAAGTCACGTATTTTAATAGATCCATACGCTGTAGCAGCAGGCTAGAAAAATACTAGGTCAGTGGAAGTAGCATTTCGAAATTAGGGAAGTAGATTGGGATGAGATACAGAATTATCAAGTGGACATTGTGTCAAACTCACTAAGTTATACATGGTCTTAAACTCTGAAGTCACACCGTATTACTTTCATTGGTATGGATTTTTTTGTTTTCTTTTCCTTCCCAGAAAATGTTCTGCATGTTGGTATTAAAGAGGTACGTGTCAAAGGGATGCTTCTTCTGAAGTGTTAGAATCTGGAAGAAATAATGTAAAATCTGGCAGGTGTTTTTTTTGTTTGTTTGTTTTTTGTTTTTTGTTTTTTTTTGTTTTTTATATTAAAATACAATGCTTTGAGAAAGGATATACATTAAGGACTCCCAAGTTCTGATGACAGAAAGAAATGTGATCAAAGGGTCTTAGAACTGAAATAGAAAATTCTGCAGTCTTCCTTTGAGGCAGAGGCAGACAAGATCCCACAAATCTGGAGCAGAAGGAAACTGAAAAAGGAGAGGGTGATTATGTATATGTCACATTTGTTCTTGTAAATGGTAACTAAACAAATAATGGATTTTGTTTCTGAAGTCGTTTTGGAATTCACTGCGGCATGAGACATGAGAGCCCTGCTGCTAATAGGAATCCACAGTTGTAATATCCAAGCTGTTGTAAAAGTTTTGATCTTTATCACTGTGCATGCATTATTATGGTTGTGCAACTGTTGCAGCTTTTTGTTTTGCTCTGCCACCCAGGCATGAGTTGTCTAGTTTTTTGCTTTTTAAGATATTGTATATAATGTTAATGTATCCAAATATATAAAGCACCGCCACACAATAATAGTAAAAGCTTATGTTGCATTGCTCCTTTTTGGGCCTGTTTGCTGATGTAGCCCATATGTTCTCATATTGACCTCTTTTCATTAATATTGCTTTTCTTGCTCAGGTCTGCGTTGAACATACTTTCTCTAACAGTGTGTTTCTTAGTTCTTGGGTTTCCTTTAAACTATTGACTTGTACTAGGATCCCACATTCCAAGTAGTGGTGTAACCCAGCTAGGAAATGGTTTATTCTACATATTTAGGAAGAAGTTTCTTCATTCTGCTTTCCTCAGCTGTCAGTATCCATCTATGTATAAATTTGTGTCTTCTGTTGCTGGAGGTTTTCATACACACAGCTTGCACCTTTACTAAATAGGATTCTGGTTAATTTAAATAATGATGATCTAACTAGAATTTGTATCAGTGGAGTCCACATAAATCTGTGTAACACTTCAAAGGTTTTCAAATATTAACACACATATCCTGAAATGCCATTCTGCGTTCTTATCAAATCGTTAATTGTACATAAAGGGTATTAATTTCTGTAAGCAAATTAGAGTCTCGCTGTGTCCAAGTGCTGCAGTGATTGATGTATGACCATTCCTAGTGTGGTTTCAGTAGCAGCTCTTGCTGTCTGACTTCTTACCCATCCTTCCCACTGAGGGACAAATTCAGTATTTTTCTTACTTTAAAGCCTTGTCTCCATCTTCATGATATTCCGCGTTTATCTGTGATTTCTCACTCCTTCAGACTAGACTGCACGTACCAGACTGTGCTGTTTCTCAGCTGATTCTCAGTCTTTAGAGTTTGAGTCTTCACTGCGATATTCCCTTCATAAAAAATAGATTTCACTCTCTGAAGAAAAGCTTGAACCTAAAATCATATTGTTTCCCTTTCCACACATTTTTTCCGAGAGTGGTGTCCAAAACATTAAGTTATGATTCCATCAAATTTTTAGCCATGGAAGAGATAGCGGTTCAAGGTGAAAAAGAAGTTATTCTGTTCGTGAAATATAAATAATTTATTTTCAAGTCTTTTTTTGTTTTCTGGTTTTTAAGCCATTTCAGTGTACTTTGCCTGTTTAAAATTTTACTTCCTGCCACCCCCAGCAGATTTAAAAAAAATAAAAAATCCCAACTGAGTAAAAACTTTTTTGTTCCCCACCTCGGTTTGTCCTCATGTGATATTTGTGTTCTTTTTGCTGTTCGAAAAATCCTCAAGGCAACGAGGCACAGCAGGGATGGTTTCCTTCCTGCAGTGAGTAAAACAGGGTTGTTTTAGAGGAAAGTAAATTGGAGGGGATATGAAGTATCCAAATCTGTGGAAAGCCTGGTGTTGTTTGTTCAGCCATTCCTGAAACAAATTACACGAATCTGTGGACTGGTACTTACGTTTTTTGAGATTAGGCCTTCTGTTTGACTCAACAGTTGTATGTTGTCTCATGCTTTTCCTGTATTTTGTATTTTACCAAACTTAGTGAGCTATGGGATTTTTGTTGGGGTCTGATGTTTGTTTTTTGTAAATATGCCGAAACCTGTCTGCACTTTTGGTACTTGGGTGTCTTTCTAGTCACTTAAAGGGATCTGTAGAACAACTTGTATATTGGCTTAAGTAACTGAGAATATCAAACAACATAAAAAATAGAAGAAACTTGACAAAGAAGGAGGCAAAAAAATATTCTGCAGTCAATGTGTAGTGTAGCTCCTGGTGGGGTTCATCTCTGACTGTTCTGGATGTGTTCCTGCTATAGTTAGGTGGCAGCTGTTCCTTTTTGCTCATTCCTTCCAGTATTCCTATTCAGTATTCCTATTGTGTTTTTAAATATTTTTCCTTGCCTTCTTGTTTCTCCATTCTGTATTTGTCTTTTGTTTTGACAGTTCCCTACTGTTTGTTAAATTCAGAAGTTCAACTGAATAATTGAAATATCATTTGATTTCGTTATCTAGATGGAAGAATTAGTGATACTTATGTAACATCACTGCAGAAGTATCTTTCATTAATTTTGCTGTAACTAGAAACAATTCTGTATGTACAAATAGATACTCATTTTTATTTGTATATACAGATAGATACTCTTCTGCACTTCCTTTGATGAATTTATGTTTTGAATTGTCAGCTTAATAGGGAATTCATTTTATAATCTGACCAATAGAAATCATAATTAGGCTCAAAATAACAAGTCCATTTCACAAGGCTTTGTATATAATCCAAATGTAATAATGGTGTAGAAAGAAAAATGTGGAATAGCTTGTCAGCTTGTGGTTTGTACCATGAAGTTTCTGCATTGTATGAAAAGAAGTTTACTTTTATGAAGTCAATAGAATATAAAGAAAAATTCAGTAATCTCTGTTCTATAGTGAGCTATAGCATCTCCATAGTACTAGATTTTCTTAAATGTGATTCCAGGTTTTTTACTCATTAGTAGTTGTTGGGTATTGGCACTGGTGCCCAAATCTGAGAAAACCCAAAGTGCCAAGAATTTTTTGGATCGTTAGATTTATTTCTGTCTTTCACTATCAGAATTGGTTCACTTCTGCTATTAAGAAGGTAGTATATGGTGGTATTTTCCTTGTGAGAAAAGTAAGTTCAGTGTGAACTCTGGGAAATTGTTCACTTGTAGTGTGCCTATTAAGGGTAATTCTGGGATTTGAAGTCATTGTAGATTTTGATTTTCTGCTCAGCTGATAAAAGTTAAATAGCAGAAATAATTATTTTTTACTATGTGTCTAGTTATATTTGACTATGTATTTCAGAATTCATTACAGTAAACTATATTTTTTACTACTTGTTTTCTTGTGTCTCTCGACGTATGTTTTGAGGTTTGAACACACTAATGTGGGGCTCTGTTGTGAATTCATTTTCTTGCACATCTTTGACGAGCTATACTGAATCACTTAATCCAGGAAAGATATTTTACATTTGAAACTTGAATTAGCATTTCATATTCTTAATTACTTTATAACATACTGTTGTGTATGTGGGGCACTCTTAAAGCTGGTAATTGCTTCTTAAAAAAAGAGCTCCTATTCTCTATTAAATACTGTGGCATCTTTTTCTTAATTTTAATGAAGTAATTTACATATTTTATTGATGTCCTTTGTCCTTTTCTCAACAGTTCTCAAAATCTTGCTAATATGATGGCGTAAACTAGTAAAAAGGCATTTGGATAACATCATGAATGTCAGCAATGGTGTGTGATATTACTGAGGTGGCATAGTGAGAGTCTGCTGTGTGAAACATCAGAAGTTTATATTTCTTCTAATTTTGCAATGGTAAGATTTTTATTTTGTTGTAAGTAATAGATTGTTCTGTAAGGTTTATTTTTTTAGAAAGTGACAGCAAAACAGTATTTTTGTCTTGTCAGAAATTGGAAATAATATACAAGTTTGACAGTAAGTACTTGCCAAAATGTACATTGGCATTTTTATTTCTTATACTATAATGGTATCCGTTTTGAATATCAGTTACTAATCCTCGAGTACACTGGTAGAGCAATGAAGGTGGAGTGGACTGTCTAAATGACCTTCTCTTTCATGTTTGTGTTTGTCCACAAATGAGAATGCACTCTAGAAAGCGACGAGCTTGTATGTTAAAAGGGAGTATATAAGGACCAGTTCATACGTATGAAGAATAAGTATGAAATCACCATTGTAGACACAGTAGGAACACCACGCAGACAACATGTTAATTGTCAAACTTAATTGCTTAAGAGGTGTACCCTTCTTGTCCCATTCTCTCTTTTCTGCTCTAAAACTACATGACACTAAGTAGTAGAATTTTGAGAATTTATACTCTCACTTAATGTCTCTTCATGAGACGTAAGTCATTTCTGAAATGAAAATAACTTCATGAAACAGTTTTCCTCCATTTGTCATTTTAAGCCTTCCTAAAAAAAACATATAAAAGGTTTGATTCTGTGCTTAAAATTTTAAGTTTTCACATCAGATGACAACTGAACAGGTTTCTGAAATCTGGAATTTGGCTATATGGAGAAGGGAAGCAATACCATTATGCACAAATGTGAATCTACTGATGATCATGTATATTATGACAGATTTGTGGTAAAGTGCTGTTTGATATGTTGACTTTTTAAAGATGAAATGAACAGAAGAGGTATAAGACTAAACTGATGCTTATGCAAAATGTTATTCTGAGTTTGGGCAAATTCAGTACTCCCACTTTTCACCCTGAAGGCTCAAATATGTACACTCTCAAACTGGTTGCTTTTAATTTAGCATTGAGTCTGAGTTTACTTCAGTGTTGGTAATGATTCATCCAACCAATTTCATGACAAGTTTAAAAATGGAGAGAACTTGGTAGATAGCATTCCAGTACCTCAGAGGAAATTACTGACAGTATAGCCAGGCTTTTCATTGATGTAAATGGTGTAAAAACTGGAGACAATGATCATAAATTGAAACAGAGGCCTGACCTGTATGTGAGAAAAAATATTTTCTTTGTAAGGTCAAACATTGGAACACGTTACCCAGAGAAGCCGTGAAACATCTGTACTTGGTGGTTTTCAAGACCCAACTGGATGTAGTCTTATGTAACCTCATTTGAATTTTATTTGAGCAGGAGGTTAGACTAGGTTGCTTCTCAAAGTCCCTGCCAACCAATGAATGATTTTATGATTCTGATTCTGACATTAATGAGAGTAACTATTTTTTTGCAGGTTTAATTTCTTGGCACAAAAGAGGTATTAATACATAGCATAGACATGTTTATTTTGACACTAGATAGATGTGATAATATGTTCTTCAGAATTGTTTTTTCTATAGGTGTTCTTTGTAATTTATTTATTTATTTTATTTTTTAAGGTTTCCCAATGAGTGGATCAGGATGAACATACTTTAGGGACTTGCCATAGTATGGCTACTTCTCGATCTACTCGTGTTACAAGATCAACCGTGGGTTTAAATGGCTTGGATGAAAACTTTTGTGGTCGAACATTAAGAAATCGTAGTATTGCTCATCCAGAGGAGGTTTCACCCCATCCTCAAGTACGGTCAAGGTCACCAAAGAAGAGGCCAGATTCTGTGCAAATTCAGAAGGGAAGTAATGGTGGAAGAACTACTGATTTGAAACAGCAGAGTGCTCGGGAATCATGGGTGAGCCCTAGAAAGAGAGGACTCTCTACTTCAGAAAAAGACAATGTTGATAAACAAACTGTGGAAAATTGTGAGAAAAGACAAGGAGAACCTGTATCACCAGTTTTGAAAAGAATTAAACGCTGTCTACGTTCAGAGGTACCCAACAGTTCAGAAGAAGACTTGCCTACTAAAACAGAGAAGGAATCTTTGGAGCGTAAAAGCTTAGTGTCGGACAATGATGCAGTCTCTCCTGGGACTAAGAGAGCTTGTCGATGTCTTATATTGGATGATTGTGACAAAAGGGAAGTTAAAAAGGTGAATATCTGTGCAGAGGGATTTAATAATTCTGCAATAGTTGAAGAAATCACAGGCTATCAGACTGTCAATGGAGTTGGTGAGAGAGACTCAAATTCTCTAAACTGTGATGACTGTCAGTTTGATGGGAACTCTAAGCAAAACAGTGCTGGCTCCTGTATACCCAAGGACAAAACAGTAGCAGAAAATGGAAACTCATTTGCCCATTCTTCATTGTTGCTTAATAGCAGCAAGGAGGACGGTGTTGTAGACCATTATGTGCCTTGCACAAACTCTCAAGAACAGGTAAAGTTAGAGGACCACAAAATAATAAGTGACTGTTTGCCTGAGGAGCATGCTAATCAGGCAGATGAGCCAGCTACTGGGTCCTTTTCTGAAATCCAGTCATCTTTGTTGAGGGATTCTGAGGAGGAAGTAGACGTAGTAGGAGATAGCAGTGCCTCTAAGGAACAGTGTGCTGAAAACACCAACAACAACCCGAATACTCATCGTGACAGTACATCAATCTCAGGTGAACCTGAACCACATTCTTCATTGCTGGACTGTGTTTCAGCTCAAATGACATCTATTTCAGAACTTCAAGAACACAGATACACATTGAGAACTTCACCACGAAGGGCTGCTCCTGCCAGAAGTAGCCCTACTAAAAATAACTCTCCATGTAGAGAAAATGGACAGGTTGAGGAAAATAATCTTAGTCCCACTGAAAGGAATGTACCTGTAGGTATTAGTAATATCAATGGATCTCCCAAAAATTCTGAAGAAATTAAACAGAATGAAAAAGAGAGAAATTGTAATACAGATAATGGGAGTGACGGACTAAGAAAGCCGCTTTCAGAGGCTAGGCTTGTTGCTGGATATGTACCAACTGCCAAAGAGAGTGCCAACAACCACACTGCAGAGGATGAGGAGGAAGAGCCTGATGTGTATTACTTTGAGTCAGATCATGTGGCATTGAAACACAACAAAGAGTATGTGTAACTATGGTAACCATGAATTCTGCTTTTGTCTTATAAAAATACATAATAAGTATTTAAAGTACTTTCAGAAAAACTTAACTGCTTTATAATTTTCATATTCTTCAGTATTCATTTTTCTTTCTTGCTTCTACTTCAAACAAAATTAAACTATTTAATATGCAGTATGGTACAGCAATGTGGTTTATACATTTCTCATGATGTGAGTTCTTTGGACAGAAATTGTTTTTGGAAACACATCTGTTATTTCTTTTCTCTAGAAAACTAGCTGGAAGCAAAACCAAAGGATTAATAACCCTCTTTCTAATTAAAAAGTTCAGTTACATATCAATGCCTCTGATAGAGAGCACAGACAGTTTGAAGATTTGTCATTATATTGTACGTAGAATTTAAGGTTAGATACCTTGTTTTGTTGCTCATGGGAAAGACCATTATCATATTAAGAAAGATGAATTTACTAACTGCAGCAGTTTGAGAACTTCCTCCAGAATGAGTTACACCTGCATTGTTCTTCATTTAAATGTAAATATGTACATTCTAATTATTAGAAAAGAGCACTGACTTGTTTTTACATTTACGTAGGTGTCTCTAAGTAGAATTGTGGTAATTGTAAATATATGATAATGGTGACAGTGATTCTTAAAGCAGAAGTATACCCCTCTCAGTGAAGAAAGTTTACACAGAAAAAAATTCTCTTCAAATAGTAAATCAGTCCAGATTTTATTGAACAGTCTTTGTACTGCTCTACTGAGTTCTGTGTTTTTTGTAGTTGCAATGTTTGCTCCTCTTTCTATTGTGAGTACTGAAAGGCCAAATGCAGGTGAACTTCAGCTCCATATTAAGAGCTAAAGGCACTGCTTTGGTTTATGTAAATAACACAATTATAATGAATAAGGAATCCTAAGCAAAGATGATAGTTCAGTCCAGCAGAAGTTTGTCTGTTTGGGGAGGATAGTAGTTGCATTATTTTTTTTATTTTGCTCAGCGTTGGATACAAATGCATTATTTTAATCAGAGAAAACTGTGGATTAGAGCATGATTAGAGCATGATTGAGGCACACTGACATGTTAAAATAACGGTGAAATATCTATGGCTTCAAGCATCAGTCTGAAGTATATGGATACTTTTCCTGTTAGATAGAGAAAACATCAGTCTTGTCTAAATTTCAAATGAGAAAAATGGACTGTTGTCTTCTGAGATTTTTGTATCTGTGTATAGAATGACTTTGCTAGTTATGGTAGTAGTTATAGAGTTATATAGTATCCACCTATTTGGTATATAGTAGGAAAAGAATGATGAAGATTAGATCAGATTTTTACATGTAGCCTCAATTTTAACTTCTTCCAAAATAAACACATCCAAGACTCAAGAGTTCCTTAAATGAAAATCTGCAACTAAATGTAAATGCTATAAAGAAGAAAAAAAAAAGAAGGAAATGGTTGTTAATTTGTTATTAAATAAAACAGGTATTTAAAGTGTTCTTGAAAAAATTCAGGAACATGCAGGAATATGCTCTAGTGTCAACTCTTGAATATTTATGGTTGCTCTGAAAGTTTGGCTACTTGTTGTTCAGATGGGCAAATAGTTTGTGAGGGCTGGTCAGGGGCCTTTTGAAGTTGAAAGTTCATGTAGATTGCCTGCAACTTGGCCCCGCTGCTAACTTGCTGTCTGAATGCCTATTTTCTAAAGAAAGTACTGTGGTTTTTATCTTATATTTAATTGATTTTTGGTGAAAAAAGTGAAATATGGAAGTCTCTTCTACATCAAAAATCTCGTTTTTACTTTTCAAAAGGGAAGCATGCTTTTGAAGGTAGTGTTACTTATCTGGATTTGTTTTTTTCCTTTAAAAAATGTTATTAATGCTGGAAAACTTTGGATGGAAATGTGTTGTTTCATTTTTTTTTTTAAATGTGGGGTAGAGGTTATACTTGTAAGAAAATAAGTCTAGTATTCTAATGGTTTCTCTTGATAATATGATCATATGAAAGATCTGAAGTCTATATTTGGCATTTTTGAATGCCTTATCAAAATAAATTGTCTCGTATCTGGAACTTCATAGTTTAAGAACTAATAAAACACAGTGCAATACGTTCATTTCCAGATCTGAAATAAGTGTTCACTACAGGCTACTCTTAATTTATGTATTATGGCTTTTCAGTAGTGTGTTGGATTATTCCTGTTCAGTCTCACTTGATGCTTATTTTTGAAAACGTTAAATTAAAAAGTGATAGCAGAAGTGTTTTCTTAGACTAGTGAGGTGCAAGAGAAATTCCAGTGTTCCTGTGCTATCGGGTAAAGGCTATATTCATTTTGCCTTTGATATTTTTAGCTTAGCAAAGTGTGTGCTGGTCTTAGGCTTATTAGATCTACAAATGGCATACCGTTTTGTTTTTCTGTCTTTTGTTAGTTTCTGATTAAACTTGTCTTTTTGGATGATATTTCCGCTGGTTTATGTTTCTGTTCACTTTTGAAAGCAAATTTGGAGAGAGATTAACGTTTTGACTAGGATCAGGAGGTAGATTTTGCAAGACAGTAATATTGTTCTTGACATCCTCCATACAGGGTAAAAAAAAGTTCTGTTCCTCCATATTGAAGAATCAATTTATGTCTGTAGACTTAAATTATTTCTAATTTTATTACATAGCTTGATTACATACATGTTCATTCATCTGATTTTCACTCTCCAAGGAACTGTTGCAACATTGATAAAACATCAATATAGCAAAACCTCCAACAGCTAGTGATATGGCTTGCCATATGGAAAACAAGTGAAAGCATATTGTGATACTCTTGTATCTATTGTTCTTTCAGTGTTGTCATTTTTAAGCAACATTCATACATTAATATTTTTAGACAACTGATAATGCATTAGGAAAAATAATCACAGAAAGCAAAGTATAGAATATTATTATTCTGAGAGAAGGTCAAAGTGGTGGGTGCTCCACAACCCTCTAACAGGATATATCATCCTACAAAGAAGGATCCAGGATCTCTAAACAAAAATTTTACTGCAATGTTAGATGCTCGTATCACCACTAACAGGCTGATCTAAAGGCTTGTGTAATTGTAAAGTACTGTTAATGTTAATTTTCCTGTTATTATGTGCCCAGTTTGAATTCTTGTGTATTGTTGTTTCAGAAAAAATATGGTTTGGTGAATATTGAGAACTTTGCTTATATTTTCTAGCTCAGAAGAGTTTGTGTTTTCTCTTGAGATATTTTCGTAAAATCAGAAATTCTTATTTAATTTTGCATTGCTGAATTTTATATGCTGTTCTTAGTGTTTTGCATATGTCTTCTATCAATAGCAGCTAATATGTCTTTTTTCTTTTTACATTTTAATTCTCTCTTATAGTGCAAAAGCTTACTTTAATTTTCTGTCTTTGCATTAACTTCTCAGTCTGTTTTCCCCGTTGTCCTGTATTTGTGTTTCATTTAATGTTCTTTTTTTTCTTTTTCCTCTCTACTTACTGTTTTTGGAGGTTTGTATTGATTGGCAAGCATTAGGTTTGTATGAGGGGAAAAAATTCCACTCAACACTTTTCTCTGGAGCTGCTGAAGACTTTTGGTGAAAATGTGATTGAGGAATTGAGTTTCCATGTACATATAAGGCATTGTGCAGTGTGTTTCTAAGATCATGTAATTGGTGGTTAGCTTTACAGGGAGGGGATTGGTTAGGCCTGTAGAGACAGGCACAATACAAGAATTGTGCATGAACACTTGCCTGCAAGCAGTAAGTTGCAAGAGCCAGTACGTTGTGCTTGTTTGGTAAATAAATATTCTCATATCTTTGTTTTTATTGCTTTGTAATATTCAAAATTACAATAGTTGTATCAGCATTTAATCTGAAGTCAGATCAGAATGAATTGGTTTAATACGTCTCTTCAAACCCTGTTTTATGAGTTCTTACTGTGGATTTTATTGTTGCAGAAACCTGGAAAGACAGAAAGGAATATGCTGCATATTCCAATAAGATCTGATATTTAATTGACCGCTCGTAGAAACGTTGTTGATTTATTTGAATGTGTTTAACTTCCAATATTACATGCGTGTGACAAACAAAAGAAGTATCTCTGGCATCTTTTCCTGTGTTACAAGTTCTGTATTTTATTCAGTTGGTCACAAATGTTTCAACCTAATAAATCAGATTTTAGAAGTTCTCTGTAGAATTTCATCTCATTGCACTTGCTAGAATGCAGTCTGGTGCATCTTGGTATGGTAGTTGTTTCTTGGTTATTACCAGTTCTTCTTGAAGTGCAACTGTAATGTAATTCTTCAGCAGCATTTTTCACTAATATCCATGCATCATCTTTTTTTTTCCTTAACTGGATGAGTATTCAAAATCAGACTACTTTTCATTGATTATGTTTTATGATAAAAGCTCCATATCTATCTTTATATTTACATATTACTTAAAAATAAGTATATTACAACAGTATTTATCTCTGTATTTTCAGATGTGTTCAGGTATATATGTCAGAGAGTAGATCAAATTTATCACACAGTATGGATCAATCTCAATGTGCGGATAAGATTGTGTAACATTCCTTTGTAGTGAGGGTTTGTAGCTATGAGTAGCCAGTACTGCAGACTGAATTATCCTCAATTATTTTTCAGGACACCTTTATCTCATTTTTCTCTGCAGCATGCATGCAGTTTTATTGTGAGGAGATTGGTTGGTGGATTTTCAACGTCTTCAGGAATACAACAAATTGGTGCAAATGAAAAATCAAGTTACTTTTCAGTGGCTGGTTTTTTCCTTACTGAGGTGGAGAATATTAGAAGAAAGCAGTTATTTTGTAAATATGTAACCTCTGCTGATTTCTTAATAGAAAAGTATTTTTCAGCATTGATAAAGTATGAATTTTAGTGTTGCAGAATAACAGAAGTTAACAGCTAATTTTTTTATTTTAAATACATATGTGCTATGTGCATTAGATTGGAATGTGTTTTGATTCTTGCTTAGTCTGCTCCATGGCGTAGTAACATGGCATAAAGTGATATATTTTTCTTACATTATGAACTAATGCAAAATTTAAGCATAGATTTTTTCACAGAGCAGGTTCTGTTCTTTGATAGATAGATCCATATTCTCAGTAAGTACCAAAATATTGGCTTTAAGTAAAAATCTCATTTAATGTAGATCTTGAATGCTGCAGCTAGTTTATCTGCAAAGCAGAAAAATAAGAGAAATCAATTAGAAACTCATAATAGGAGTTTCTGATCAATTGCAGAGTGGTAGTGCGGATAATTGCGTTACTAAATCATTTTGTGCTACTTTAATGGGCATACCACCAGATCTATTAATTAAGTCCTGATTACATTTTATGCCAGTGTAAGATAGTTAGGATTTTGATTTTTTTTTTTTTAATTTTTGCTGCTTGCGTTATTATTTTTTTATAATGTACTTTATATTTATCAATGAAAAAGTAGTAAATGATATAAATTATTGCAAGATCAAAGCAAGGTTTAGTAAGAGTATTTTCATAATCATAGAACATGTTTTATAATTGCATAAACTATCCAATAAACACTAAATAATAGAGCTCTTAATTTGCAAGAGGGAATGCCTTGGGCCTGTACTGTATCTGCTTTTTTCTCACTAGTGATAGGTTTATTCTGGGAACTATGAAATGTCAAATACATCTGTCAAAATCATTTTTCTGTCTTTGAATATATTTATCTTGCTGTCAGCCATGGTACTGTCCTAGTGAACAGCGCTATCAACCACAGAGCAATCCTCATTTAAATAATGCATCTTGCGGAAAACTGTCCTTTGCTCCTTGAATTCTCTTCCATTCTGATTTGCCTGGTTTTCTTTTTCTCCTTTTTTCTTTCTACACTCTTACTTCCAAGAGTCCTCTGTTGTCACTTCCTGACCTGGAAGAGAGCACAAGCTCTGTGGTGCAGAGAAGTATGTCTGCATTTGCTTGCCATTCCCTTAGTGGGGAGAGTAATTGTGATCTCTCCTACTTCCAGACTGTCAGATAGAGAACTTTCGGGAACTCATTTATCTTTCAAACTTCCTTGATCACCATGGTTCAGAAATCATGGAGAAAAAAATGTACAAATTAAAAACAAAATGCCCACCAACTTACTATTTTAATACAGAACAATGGTAGAAATGTTTTCCCACCAGGTCATAAAAAACACTTAAAATTCCTGAAGGATCCTCGTAACAATCAGGTCCCGATTAAAATAATAATAAATAGTGAGATATTTATAAACTCAGCGCAACTGCTGTTCTGGTTGTGTTTTTGGTTATACATGAGTGACACTTTTCACAAAAGCAGAAGTATATATGATGACATTTAAAAGTTTTGTTAAGACAGGCACAAGCTGTGTTTGTCCATGGTTTTATTTTCATAGTGGATGTTAATAAAAAGTATGTTTTACTTTTATTACATCCTTCTCTTTCCTCCTTTACCCAAAAATGTACATTCTGTTGCTACAGCAAGAACATGCATCTAAATGGGGGTTTTCTTTGTCATATTTTGGTGGAAACCTGCATAGGTTAACACAGAATGAGTTGAATGAGTTCAGTAATCAGTACTGCCAGCTTTTCAGATTTGATTTTTTTTTTTAAATGAGGTGGGGTTTTTGTTCAGCTGGTTGAGTCTTGTGGTAACATGGGATGCTCATATTCTGTCTCTGTAAGAAAGCCCCTTGGCTGCTTTCCCATTATCTTTTAAAAGAAGAATATCCAAGGGGAGATAATGAAGAAATCAGAGTGGCATTTTCTTTCTCTGAAGGAATTGGAACTGTTTTCATTACAGATGAGAAAGGAGGAGTAATAGTTGAGGATGTGCTGTTGGTATTTCCTGCCATGCCTCTTGTGAGAAAAACAGTTCTTCTGCAGTTTCTGCATGCCACTTCAAGCCTTGAAAATAGAGGAATGACAGAGACCTACAGCATCTTCCCCACTCATGACTGTCCCACAAATACTTTTATATGAAAGGAAGATCAGCTGGCTATATTAATGTGTTAACTTGGGGAGGGTTAATGGTTGATGTTTTAACCTTTCATGTTGACAAAATTGCCATAAGTTACACATTCATTCAGAGGCACAGAGATACAAGTGCTACTCAAAAGTTTGAAAACTAGCTGGAAATGCAGTTATTTGCTGAGGATGTTTTGGTATGGCTAATACTAAGCACCGTTGAGTGTCGTGGACAGCTCTTGACAAGAACAAAGCCTAAAGAAATACATGGGTGTGGATGTTCTGTTTCTGAGCCAAAGATAAAGACTTAAGAAAGGGACATCACAGGTTCAGAACCAACAAAATATTGTTCAAATGCTTAAAAATAGGAAGCCAGGAAGTTAGAAGGAGCGTGTAACTATTTCCTTGGGTTGCCTTTGAAATAAGGGTGGAATGGTGTTCATTTAGCCTCCAGGTAAAAGGCTGCAGAAGGGTTTTTTGGTTTAGTGATGGTGGCTGTGTTCTGTTGTGTATTTGTTGTTTTTTGTTTGTTTGTTTGTTTTTTAAGTCTTTCTTTAAAAAGAATTATTTTGTTGTACTTCTTGACTGTATATTGTTTTAATTGAGTGCTTATTACATCTTCATCCTGGCATTCAGAAATTGCAATTTTTATTGTTACCAGCAGGGTAAACATGGAGAACTGGCTTTGTGTGTGTAGGCTTTGTTGTTGTTTCTTACATAAAATGGAGATATGGGTTAATTATTATTAATCTCAGAAGTCTTTTAAATGCCCTGAAATAGAAATATTATTTATGGATATAGAAAGTACAATAAATTACTGTACATATAAAAAAATTGAGTTGTAGAAGAAGAAAAAATTAATTATGGATTGCAAAATTGGCCGTAAGTCATAGTCATAGTATCATAGTATCATAGTATCATAGCATATCATAGCATTAGTAAGGAAAAACCTACCATGTACTGCTTTCTTTAGGTAAAGGTGCTTTTGTCCTGACAGGAGTTGATGTATGCCCATATTGATTATGTGCTTTTCTGTTTCTGAAGGGCTGTCAGAAAAGGGCCACTCTTCATCAGTCTCTTTGGCCTCCATGTTGCTGTCAGGTGTGTTCTACAAGTCTTGCACTCACTTGGGAATCCCAGCACTCTTCCCCACTGTAGTAGTGGATTTTTAAAGATCTCTGCTGGACATTAGAATAATTTGTGAGGAAAAAGTACATTGTTTAAATTTCTATATCATGGCACTGGCAAAGATTTCAGATGAAGCTTAAAAGCTGGGTGCTTTGTCTGATGTTTCTGAGCTAAACTTCAAACAACGACAACAGAAACCCACCATTTTTATTTTTTTTATTTTTTAAAGATTCTGTTTGATCCGACTAAAAATTTCTCCAGTAAGCTGCCTTGGGTTAAATTGGAAATTCTAAATATATTTTCAAGAACTTTAGGCTAATACTAGAATACACTTGTTTTTTCTGCATTAGTTTTCAGTCCTCTAATGCAACCTGATTAATATACCAATCCTTTCTTAGTTTAGCATCTGATAAGGATTTTTTTCTGAACTGCTGGTACTTTGCCAAAATCCAAAGTGATTAACTGAATAGAGCATTTTAATATCCATTTTGCTAGAGTGCCAGTAGATGGCACTAAAACAAAGACTTATCAAAGCCTCCCAATGAATGATAGATAACTGATAGTTCTTGAAAATACAAGTTTCAAATACTGCATGTGTTTGCAATAATAGTCTAACAGTGATAAATGTATTTAAACGGGAGGTAAATTTGAGATAACATCTGAAGTGTTTAAAATCCACAATTGATTGTATTGAAAACAAGTGGTAAGCAATAAGTGCTCAGCTCTGTTTCTGTAAGATAGCCTGTCTGAATGCTGTGAAACTGGGGTGATCAAAGTTACATCTGCTTATAAAGATAAGCAAATGTGAGAATATTTATTGTATCAATGAGGGTGTTATGTAGCCATCAAATGTTGAAAAAGATAAAGTAGTTCATGTTAGGAAATGGGGACTAAAACTTGGAATTGAAGGGATTTCATTCTGTAAGTTCCATTTATTTTCATGAGGGGAGAATGGATGTAATACATCTGTCTCCACCTTAAAGATGGGAAAATGCCTTAAAATTATGTTTCAGTATTTCATGATGAAAACTCAACAAATAGTGCACTGTAGCATACTGAGTTAATGTGTAAATTTACTTTGGATAAAGATACTTTAAATAGAACTTCCTTTTTGTGGATGAGACAATACCCATACGTGGCTCACAGTTTTCTCAAGTGTTCCTAAATGAACACTTCGTAGGGAGTTTGTTTTCAGAGAAAGCTTTGCCACTCTTTTACATCTGCCCCTTACATTGTTTAACAGGACAAAACTGGTGTTTCACATTTCTTTAATATAATTTAACTGAAAAGCCTCGCTCATTAATTTCACCCAGTTTGCAGATGTGAATCAGATTAGTTAAAATCTTCATTTCATGCTGTCTGTTTCTCAGAGAACTTGTTCACTTAAGACTTAGAGTGTATTTTCCTCTCATGAAATGTTCAGAAACCAGAAACTAGCATCTTATTCTTAGTGCAACTCTGACATGAGTTTATTTAAATACGCTGAATGACACGACCTCTTGTATAGACTGCTGCTAAGCCATTTCATGTATGAGTTGTGGAAACACAGAAGTATGTTGTGTAGGATGAAAATCTTCCTGCAAAGTAAACTGTGTTTCAGGCTTACATCCTAAAAATTTAGTAATTTCAAGTGAGAAAAGCGTAACTTCCATGAGGGTAGGTGTTAGACTGACTGCACTTTTTCTTAGGTAATGGATATTTAGTCATATGACTTTGTTTTGTTTTGGCAGAGAATGTGGGATCATTTTCCATGGTAATTCCTCACAGATTTTGTAGAAAATCACGTAGTTGCAGCCAGGCAGTTCCGAGATGGTGGCTGTGTGGTTGCCTCTCTGGTGTGTGCCACAGTTCTGCAGCAGAGCGGAGACACAGGTTGCAGCAACTTTCTCCTCTCTGTGCCCTTTACCTTTATATTCTCTGGGCTTTTTAGATTTTGGAGGATGGTGGCTCACAACTTCAGGAAGTAGTTTGAGTCATAATCGTTGTGTTTATTTGCAAAAAAGAAAACCTTGCGAGATATATGATAAAATTGTTAGCTTGTTGTTGTTTGGAACTGTCAAGGAAATTATGTGCATGCACTCTTTTTTGGTAACATGGTAGAAGTATTGTGCCAGAACAGACAGACTTCAAGAAAATGCTGACTGTGCGTTATTTCACTTAGTATTTTTGTAGAGAAATGCTTGGCTCTTTTGCGGTTGTGTGGAATCACAGAACTAAAAGCCTGCACAAACGTATGAAAACAGTAGTGATTTGAAATGTAAAGGACTCGTGCACTGTTATACAGTTGGTTAAAAACTTGTGTTGGAATTTAAAAGGATGGCTCAGTACTTAGTGAATATGACGTACCTGAATGTGGAAAGTGTTGATTATTTTCAGTGTTTTCTTTGGAAAATAAGGCCCCAAGATGCACGTTTTCCCTCATTTAAACAGTTCTAATACTCACATAATAAACCTGCACTTCTATTCCAGTGCTTCAGAAAATAATAACTCATTAAAAACCAAATGTAGAAGTTGGAGTAGCTTGAAGTAAATACATTTCTTTAGCAGAAGTATTAAAAAGTACTGTGAACTATGTTTACTCAAAACTCTCTTCTCTCCTGAAGTATTTTATAAAAGTGCTATGTTATGGCAGATCAGCATCATGTGAAATGCTTCTGATTGATTCTGATATTGTTGTAGCATTTTATGTATTTCCACGAAGACCAGTGGGATCATTTGTGAGCCACTGAATTTCTCATCAGTGATAACTGAAGTCACCTGAATGCTTTAAGAAGTAGTAGTAGTTGACTTTCAGTATTCTTGATTTGTTTGTTACTTCTCCAAAGCACAGTTTCTTCTTCCATTCAGACTTAATTATTGAAGGCCACCTCATTAAGATGATTTCTTCTGTGCCATGTGAATCCTCGTTAAAATCAGCACTTGTAAAATGTATTTGATTGCCTTTTGCCTGGTACATATGTAACTGTGTTGAATATAATGATTATTTTCTTTCCATTCAATTTTGAAAGCAATCAAATACAATTTGAATAAATAAGGAAATTAAATATCTGCCTTTCTTTTCTTGAGCCATTGTAACAACATTTTAAGTGCAAATTTTTATGAGTCTCCATTGCTACGACTGGAGTTAACTCCAAAGGTTGAGCAGAAGTCGCATTACTTGATGATAGAGAAGAGGCTTTTTGTTGTCCTTCATCTCCCTGAGTACTTTTATTAGCCTGCTTTTCTTTCACTTCTCTGGAGCAGTCTTCTGCGTGACAAGTACTGTCAGTGCACCTGAGATGGATGGAGGTTGCCCAGCACAAAGATAAGCAGTAATCAGAAGTAACTGGTAAAAACTTAAGTGAAGGTTTTGTGTTTACTTCTGTGAGCCCATAACAGCTTGAGCTGCGGTGTTGTCTCAGGCCAATCTTGACGTATACCATCACAAAATTTATTTCTGAAATCATTTTGCATGTTCAAGAATAACCTCACTAGTTATTTAATGAGCATTTCAGGTGTCAATTAAATGTAACCTGAATATGTGAGGACTAATTTAAATAAGAAATCCATAAGAGATTTGTATCATGCTGTTTTTAAATAAACTCAGCACTTTAGTTTCAGGTTGAAAAACTTGTGGCTGTAGTTTGTGTTTTCAGCTATTACACAGAAGTGGAAAGAAAATTACCTTCTCTGGGGTGATGCAGTGTCTGGGCAGAAACTGATACACTTTATGGTATGAAGCCTGTATTTTGCCTCGAAGCTGTTTACTTCCCTCCACTTAAAGCCTTACCCAACTACCAATGTAGTGGATTGAAAATCTTGCATTAGCTCTGAAACATCTGTATCCTTTTTATAGTACATGTGGAAGTGATTGTGTTAAGATTCTTTTTACTTTAGCAGTAAGGGAACAGAAAGAAGATTTTACTGAAATAGTTTAGTAGTAAATAGATCTTACCTGATTTTAGTACGCACTAGGTTGCATTTTGCATTGAACTAAAATACAGTTGTAATATTAAATGTCAGAAAGCATTTTCCTGAAAGCATTGATATGTAGTAATTTGTAACAACAGGGGCCACAGGTAACTGCATGGTTTGTGATCTGAAGTGGACAACCATACCTATAAAGCTAATAAAAGGAATTACTAATTTATTATAAGGTTTTGTTGTTGTATGGTGTGATTTCCTGCCCCACGTTACCTTTACAGAAGACAGTCTGGGCAGCCTCCATTACTGAGTGCAGATGTGAGAATCATATAAGTGATCTTTAGCATACCTGTTAAATAGAAAATCAGATTTGTGTGAGGGTCAAGCATGGTGTATTTGAGGGAACACTGACATTTTATTAACTTCTGTATTCTTAGAGAAATCTCTCCTGTATGTATTTATTTTGTAAATTTCTTTCTGTGGTTTATTGTCACGTTTGCAAATGGTTATTCTGTTCTCTGAAATGAAGTTTCTCTGAAATGTTTAGCTGCAGAGTTTTTAAGAGTCATTCTTATACATTCTGTAGGTGGTTGAGTGCAATGTTGAATTTTTGCAGTAGAATCATTTGTGGTTTATTTTGGAGTGAGTAAAATTGCATCATTTTGTTTGTTGTTTTTATTTTTTTCCTTGTAATTGAAGGATATAGAGCATAACTGTTGAGAATATGAGAAGCGTGTCCCTGTAGCATTGTTTTAGTTAGTATAGGATTTAGGTTTAAAAAAACCTCAATGTATTAGTAGTAATAGTAATACTGTTTTTTTTTTACTGGTTTATATAAATTCATCTACTTAAAATAATTTTGATTCAATTATTTATATAATTCAGTAAAAATGCCTATCATCTGTTTCAGATAAGCTATGAAATCTGTTAGGTACTAGGAGATAATCATGGCTAGTATTTAGATTTGGGGGTTCACTCTTAAAGACAAATTTAGTGAGATGTTTTCCTTTGTCTCTGTAGTTATCAGAGACTGTTACAGACGATTGCTGTACTCGAGGCTCAACGTACTCAAGCAGTTCAAGACCTTGAAAGTTTAGGCAGACACCAGAGAGAAGCACTGAAAGATCCTATTGGATTTGTGGAAAGACTCCAGAAGAAGGTATTTCAATGGGCATTTCTAAAGTCTTACTCAGATTTTTTTTTTAATAACTAGTGATTCATCATCTGTAGAAATTGGAATTCTTTATAAACTTGCATTAGGAGTTTAAAGCCTTTTCTCTGCTGAGCAAAAAATGGCCCGTTGTTTGCTTATTAAATCTGTAAGAGAGAGCACTTCAAATATTTGATTAGATATATTTTCTTTTTTTCTTATGTAGAAATGTAATTTTAAAATTTCTAATTGTAATATGAGTATTTTAAGAGAACCTGAAATCTACAAGTCATAACACTTCAGATCAAGAATTTGGGACTTTTCTTATTAGAGAAATTAAGTCTTGTACTATGAGTGAATTTGGTAGGGTAATTTTTAAAGAGCAGGAAATACAGTTCATGAAACCAAAATGAACTCTGGAAAATATGTCTAGAAGAATGCTGGATAACGTAACTGAAACATTGTCTGAAAGAGGAGAATGAATTTTGATAAGTGAGGATCTGGAGAGTGAATTTTGATAAGTAAGGATCTTCTTTTCAAGTGAAAAGAAAAAAAGAACAAAAACACTGACAGAGATGCTAAAAAAGGTTTAAAGGTTGAATATTTTTTCATTCCTACATCTGCCAGTGACAAACACCTCACCTTTTTGTCTGGCAGCAATATTCTGTGTTTCAAAGGAAGATGGAATAGGTACTTTACGATGCCCTTACCCTATGCTTGTAGAGATGTAGATATAGAGAGGTCTGCTCTAAGCCCATTGGTTTCAGTGGTTGTTATCCATTACATTTTGAGATGAGTTTATAGCATGCAAGACTTAATAGGTTGCATTTGATTATGGTTGTATCATGTAGGAAGTAGTAAAGCTAGCTGAAAGCATCTGGTGCATATGAGTGTCTGAACCCAAGGAAATAGATCTTAAGCTTGACCGTCAGATAAATTGGTGACCCTTGCAACAGTTGTGTTCTAGATAGAAGACAGCAAAATCAGTGTAAAACATGCGTTGAATTCCTTGATGGGATGTGTTTAGGTTTATCAGATGATAAAACTTGAAGTCCTGTGGTTTCCTGTGTTTTCTTAATCTTGAGAAAGGTACAGATCCTAGGCAAAAAGTATGTCTGAACAAAAGTCAGACAGCAACAAGAAATTGAAGTCAGGAACTCCTTATTTTGACTGTGAAACACACATTTTCAAGTCTTATGCTTAATAAGCCATCATTGTCCGTGCCGCTGCATATTTTATATGCACTGTTGTGTATTACTCTTGAAAGATACCTTCTCCTTAAAAAAACTGTGTGCTGCATAGCACTTCAAAAATACTGATTTTCAATTTTGCTGTTAGCTAAAAGGCAGCATCAGGTTTTCATAACTTTTTAGGATTTATAGCTATTTGGATATACAACTAAATTAAATATTGCTTTTCAATGTTTACTTTCTTTTTTCAGGTTGATATGGGTCTTCCATATCCTCAGAGAGTTGTTCAACTCCCTGAGATTGCCTGGGACCAATACACCACTAGCCTTGGAAACTTTGAGAGAGAATTCAAAAACCGAAAACGTAACAGTAGAAGAGCAAAGCTGATTTTTGACAAAGGTAAAAGGAGAAAAAACTTATGTTACTAAAAACAAGAGACGAGTATGGAGATGGGGGTTGGACTCGATGATCTCTGAGGTCCCTTCCAACCCCTACAATTCTGTGATTCTGTGATTTAATAAACCTCTTCCTTTGTTCCCTCCAGTAGGTATACCTGCAAGACCAAAAAGTCCTTTGGATCCCAAGAAGGATGGAGAGTCAATTTCATATTCTGTCTTGCCTTTAAGTGATGGTCCAGAAGGTTCTACAAGCAGTCGTCCACAGGTAGTTATCACAAAAGGAAATTTTTATAAAGTAGTAACTTTTTAAACTACTGTGAGAGTGTGAATATTTTAAACTTTTACCTCAAATGCTAAAATTGGTCATGAAATTCATGCATGTATTGAAATCTGTTTACTTTTTTTTATTATTTAGGCAAAACTTATTTCAAATTTCCCTGCATTTATTTGGTCTGTATTTGGTTTTACTTAGGTAGGATCAGAGTATCCTAGCCGTATGTTTTCTAAACACCTTTTCCATTTTACGTACTCTGTTTGAACAGATGATAAGAGGGCGACTCTGCGATGAGACCAAACCTGAAACTTTTAACCAACTGTGGACTGTAGAGGAACAGGTAACGGAAAACCTTTCTATTTATTTTGCAGCAGTGATAACATACATGATAATAATAAGAACAAACTGTGTAATAATATTTAATTAGTAATTAGAAGCTAAAGTCACGCATATGTAGATAGTTGTACTTTGACAACTCATGTCTATATTAAAATCGTTGTTTTTTTTTTTAACTCTTGATTTTTGTTTGCTTTAGAAAAAACTCGAGCAGTTGCTTCTGAAGTATCCACCAGAGGAAGTAGAGTCCCGAAGGTGGCAGAAGATAGCTGATGAACTGGGAAATAGAACAGCTAAGCAGGTAACAAGTAAAACACTTTGAGAAGTAGTCCCTCTCATTGATAATATTTTTTATTGCTTTTTAGAAAGTGTGATAAGAATTTGTATCTGGATTTATTCTCACCTCTTGAATCATTTATTTCTCATCTTAATAATTAGCAGACATTTTAATACTTGTATATCAAAGAATTGGTTCTATATTGGTGTCCACATCCACAAAAGAAGCCATAAGTGGAGACACTGAGTGTTTCTGTATCTGACTTTTAAGGGCTTTTTCACTAAAACAGCATAATTTCTCCAGTTTGACCAGGAGAAAAAATGCTGATGTCTTGTTTTTATAGTATTTTAATTTCTTCTATTTAGCTAGTGTGCTTTCACATTAAGGAATATTAAGTATTTCAGTATAAAACATTACTTCATTTCTAGTGATATCTGTATTTATATGTATGTTTTTCCATAGTGGCAAATTAAAATGTGTGAAGCTCATTTCATAAATAAAATGTGGAAGTACTTTCTATATGGTACCAATGTGTAATTTATGTGTTACTGTTTACTGTTAAGACAGAAAAAGTTTAACTTCAGGAGGTAAGAAGTTGCTCAAGTTCTTTATCACTGTTTTTGATAGATTTCCTTGTGTATTTTTGAACAAGACGATTTTTTACTATGAAAGCCTTCAAAGCATCTGGAAATATGACAAATGTAGCATTACAGGATATGTAACAGTTAGAGTAGTTGTTGCAGTGTTGGAAGTGATAGTTCGGAGTCTTTATATTGTGAGCCAGTGTAATTGATACTGGCAAAAATTTGATGTGAAAGCCTGTCATATTTCATTTGACATTCAATTGTTGCATGTTGGTGTTTTTTTTTTTTAGGTCGCCAGTAGAGTGCAAAAATATTTTATTAAACTGACTAAAGCTGGTATTCCAGTTCCAGGAAGAACTCCAAATTTATATTTATACTCAAAAAAGGTGAGACAATATTACAGCAGAAATTCCATTTTTATTGTTACATTTGCATGCAAATTGAAACTTAATTATTAATATTTCAGTGGATTTGATTAGTCTTGATTACAACTTTCTTACTTGCAAGCTCCACCAATGTATTTCTTGATCTATTATTTTGACATTAGCAATGTAGAGTGAATTGGGTGTTATTCTAATTTCACATCAACACCTGTTAATTGAATAATCTTGGGGAGATGAAGTGTCAGAAAAGAGAACACTGCATTTAGATTGCAGACAGAACTAACGGGGCCAAAGAATTGGTCTTGGGTGTATTTTTTCCTCATTTGTTCAGTAAACTCATAAGTTTACTGAAATTGATCTAGGAAAGGATAATGAGAACTATACTGGAGCCAAATACTTCATATTGTACAGTCATCTTTTAATTAACAAAACCATAGAAAATTAAGTAGAACAGCATACTAAACTAGCACATGCATAGACTTAATTCTGAATTACTGTGTTTTGTTGTGATTTGTGGTGTGTGTCCCTTAAAATAGAAAGCTAATAGAAATTATCATTAAAATGTAGTGTTTTTCCTGATATTGGAAGGGGTGAGAAAATGCAATCCTGAGAAGTCATCTTAATTTGCAAAAGATAAGAGAGGACCCTAGATTTTTTGTGCTGACCAGTATATATATATTTTGATGTAAGTCGTGTAGTTCTCTTGGGTACTAAAGAGAACTCTAGATGTTTGAAGAGGGCAGTCTCAGTGTATATATTTATTTTTGTTTCTGTTACCATTATGTTTAAAGGGGTTGTTTAAAACCTGTCACAACGGCATTCTGTAGAGTAACATCACTTTTTTTTTTTTTTGCATTGATGTGTCTGTGATGTTTTCTGATAATGAATAGAGTAAGCTCCACATTGTTTCTGAAAAACAAACATTTACAAACTTAATTCCTTGAAAGTTTGGGACCTGAAGTTGCTGTCAGACAAGCCTGATAGGAAGATCTCCCACTGCCTATCTGTAGTGATTTAAAATGTTGCACACACCCAATTATCTCCTAGTTTTCTCTGAAGTTGCTGCAAAGAAGGAGTGTTTTTATCAGAAACTTTCCAGTGTGCCATCTAACATGGTAAAGCCATTTTACTTTCACCAGGAGTTTAAACTACTATTCTACTCTATAAACAGAGGCAGGGAACAGACATGATTCTGCTGCTTCATCTCTTGGAAAATTGCATTCTGATAGGAGAACCAAAAAAAATAAAAATAAAAAATCCAGCTGCAAACACTGATACCTTAAATACTGTAGTGAGATTCATGTATTACTTGTGCATTACTTGTACAATTTACTGTACTGGGGGGCTAATTTCAAAAGGGTGAAAATTTCCTTCTGAAAATAATCTTTTATGTTCTGTATGTCACCTTACCATTTTAAATAACCTTAGTCCCACCCCTTTTTTTCTCCTCTTAATTTTACTTGGAAAGATTGTTATGACTGAACGTGAGAAATGCTGCAGGGCAGCAGATCACTGTGTTTGCTGAATAATAGGAGCACTTAATCAGTACACGTGTGACTCTTAACTGTATTTTTCACTAATTTGAACAGCAATCCATAAAGTTCTTTATGCTGTTCTGCTTACATACACAGCACAGTAAAAACAGAAACCATATTTTATAAAATTCTTAACATTTGCGAACTACAGTAACAGTGCTGCCAACTTAGATTTTTCTTAAGCTTATATGTAGAACAGCTCTAACACTTATGTCTCTTTTTGCAATGTGAGTAATACCTTTATTCTTATGACTGAATTGTAAGAATAAGGTCACTGTGCCCTGATTTGTAGCAAGGTAGCTTCTCCATTTTCTATTTGTAACCCATGTTAAAAAGAAAATATAATTACACAACAGATGAAAAAATGTACCAAACAATGTGCGTGGGGGATTTGATTTCTCAGTCTGCTAACATAGCTGTCTACTTACAATACAGATTGTATCAGACTGTAGTTATTCCCGGTAGAGAATAAGATATTGTGGCAGAAAGGAAGTGCAAGGGGTATTGAAAGCCTGGATTGTGCTTATGCTGTGCTCATGTTTATTTTGATTCTGAGTATATACATACACTATAAATGGCAGTATCTGCTTTACTGCCAGTAATAGATGTGTAAGTATTGGATGCTGATTCTTAAAGTATACATTTCTGAGGGACTAAAAAACATTGTTATGTTTAATGTAAATGCTGGTGTCGAAAGAGATTCTTCACACGAGGAGGTTTCTCCATAGGGATCACCGAATCTGCTTTTTTGAAATGGTTACTGGGGAGGTGAGAATCCTGTTTCATTCTTGAACATCTTGTTGAACTTACTTATATGGCATAATGTCTCTTGGGTTAAATGGTACATGAAGTTATGCAGGATACTCCAGTTTATTGTTTAACTGTTGCCAGCCACTAGTGAAAATAATGCATAGCCAGTGATTTAGCACTCCAGTATTCAGTTCATCAGTTATGACTTACTATTTTTTAGTGTAATGCTTCTACTCTGTCATTAGTTCACCTTCTTTTAAGCTTAATCCTGAAGATACACTTCCCAAAGGAGAAACGACTTTTTTAACTGTCTGCTCATAGGCAGTATTGTAGAATCTCGTTAATCAGGATTCTAAGAATCATGTTAAAAAGCAGAATGATGTTATAAAAAGAATTCAAATCCTTGGTTAAATTATAGGCCATAACCACGTGTGAGATAGTGCAAGTGTGTAAGTGTAGACATACATTTTTCTTTTTTACATTTCAGATCTAGTATTGGTTGTGCATTACAAAAAATTTTTTCTCCGTAAAAGCAGTGATGCACTGGCACAGCTGCCCAAGGAGGTGGTGGAATCACCAACCCTGGAGGTGTTCCAGATCCGTGGGGGTGTGGCACTGAGGGACACAGTTTAATGGACAGTATTGGTGGTAGATGATGGTTTGATGTGATTGTTTTAGAGGTCTTTTCCATCCTTAATGATTCTGTGATTCTACGTATGCAGATCTGTTTTCCTTATATTAACAGAATATTTAAATCATTGTGTCAGCTCAAACTGAGATACAGCCTAACTTTACAGATGGAATTGTTCTGGCACATATCTTAAAGGAAACCAGAAAGGAAGCAAAACATAGGAAGCCAGTGATCTTAAGGCAGGTGGAAAAATACGGCAGTAGTGATTCAACATCAGTCTTAAAACAAAATGTTCATTTTTATTCTGTGCATTGTAATTCTCCTGCATAAATGAAGTACCAGTTTCCAACCATTATTACTTCATATCTTTCCTTACAAGTAAATGGGGCTAGACTCAGTTCCTTTGGTATTTTTGTCTGCATAGCTACATTTCATCCAATATAATTGCTTTGGCTTTTTAAACTATACATAATTTTAAATAATGTTCCATGTTGAATCCCTCTTCAAATAAATGGTTTTGTAACTGGTTTTGGAATACAGATTCTTGATAAAAGAGAAAGTAATAACTATGTTAAATATTTATTATGCTTTATCTGTATGACAGAACCTAGACAGAGAGCAAGACAATCCTCTCTTCTATAATTACAAAACAAACAAACAAATGCTTTTCATGTTTAGAGTTTTTGATTCACACTGTTTTTTTTTTAAACTATGGAATATATTCAAGATGCCTAAAAGGTAGTCTGGAAAGGAGCTAAGTAAAAAGTTGAGTCAGTTTCATTCACTAAATATTCTTCTATTTGGTATTAAATATTCCTCCATGGGGAATATGTAATAAGGGCTAAGTGCCTTTAAGTAATCTACTTTCAAATTGCTGTGCATTCTACACCTTCAGACGGCATTACAGTTGAAAGGTTTCAGATGCGTGCTAATGGAGTAATTTATCTCTTCTGACACTTCTTGGGTTCCTTTTCCAGTCAGTGGCAATGAAAAAGAACCTTTGGAGAGCATTTATTCCTAACTTGTAGAAGTGTCTTTTGTGGTGGAACGAACTGCTTTTAGCAATAGCTTTTTCTCTCCCTAGACTAGAAAAGAAATCTGAACAAAATTAGTCTAGACTTGTATTAACTGGGTTCTTGGAATATCTAAGAATTTGATGATGTGTCAAGCATGGGGATGTGTGCAAAAGCATTTAGTTGTTTAGTCCCACACTAGCAGTGTCCATTGAGATTTGGAAGTCATTCATATCTTTGCACTTCAGTTCTCAATCTTTAAAATCGTGGCAATATTATTTTCTGTTTTTCTGTTATCTCATTTGTTTAGGTGGTTGGGTTTTTATGATGTGAGCACTTTCTTGGTGGGTTTTTACCAGAGCAGTGTTCCACTGTTTGTCTCTTTCACTTCCTATTGGGAAAAAAACTCCACAGTATGAGGCTGTTCAAAGCTCTGATACAGAGATGTAAGTAAACATAACAGGAAAGATGATACAGTGTTGTTCAGTGCAGGAAGGACTTTTTGACAAGGTTGTATTTGATAAGGATTGTTTAAATGGTAACCAAGTAATGTCTTTTAAAATGTACCATTTTTCCACTGTAGTCATCGAGTAGACGGCAGCACCCTTTAAATAAACATCTTTTCAAACCTTCAACTTTTATGACATCGCATGAGCCTCCAGTTTATATGGATGAAGATGATGACAGATCCAGTTTTCACAGCCATATGGATATTGCAGCAGAAGAGGAAGTATCGGTATGTCATTTAAATCAGTCAGAATATATTCTTTACTGTCATCTAAACTTTTCAAATGAATATGAGGATTAAGCATCTATCATAAAATGAATATCATGTAAGTATTATAGTCAGATTCATGAGCCATTTTGAATTGCAAACACATTACTATAAAGGTCCACAATTGCAGGAAACAGCTTCTAAATTGTTTTAGTTATATAGTTTCAAGAAGTCTTCTGACATAAGATCAGTCTTAAAATCACATAAACTGTATAGATGTGATTCTAGTTAATGCTGTGTTGCATTGCATACAGTCCTGGTAAAATTTGAATTCTGTTGGCATCATTGCTTTTTGCCTTCTTTCACTGGCAGAATTAATTATGGATTTTTTTCAATCTGCTTCAAAGCATGAACTAACAGACTTGAGTCCTCAAGCGGCAGACTCCGGTAGATATCCTATCCCAGCGTGTCATTACATCATGCAGTGTTCCAGTTTCCTGATTTATCATATGCAATAAGGCACGTCTAAATTCTTGTAGTTTTACATACATCCATACAGTGATAGTGTATCCTAATACTAAGATGTTTGACGAGGTTCACAGCTGGTGTGAATCACTGTAGCTTTGCTATACTTAGACCAAAGAACATGACTTGTAACGGTTTTTTTGGTGAGCCTAGTGCCATCTTGTGTGTGAAAAACCTGTTGCATAATAGAAGTATTAAGGCCACCCAGGATAAGTCCGTTCTTTTACTTTGCTGACTTTTTTTCTTACGTGCACTGCAGAGTCTTCCTTAAATTCTTAAATTTTTTTATCTACTGCTCAGTCTTAAATTGTATCTTCGCTCATATTCTGTCTTCTCTCTCTGGTGGTCTTTTTGTTTGTCTACAGGCATTTCCAGTAATTTTTTTATTCCAATATGTATCTTAAAAGGCATGGGAAGAAAAATGCAGATCAGAAGACCTGCAGATCACTATTATTTTTATTACTATTATTAATCTCAATTGAACTGTTTTTGATCAAGCAGTCCTTTGTCCTGTATTATTTTTTTTAAATAGTTCTTCTCTCTGTTCCTAATATTTTCCTAAAACATTTTGTTTTTTTCCTGTGGTATCCTAACTCTAGTAAATAGGGGGCAACTAAGATTTTTTTTCATTGTTTTGATAGAAATTGCTGTTTTACTTTTTTGCAGTGATAATGGTGGATGTGTGCCCACTCTCCCTGGTTTCTTTTTTTCCATTTTTTTTTTTTTTTCCCCAAATTTGGCTTAATCTTTTCTTTCTTCACTAGTGCAGCATTTCCAGATGGATATATTTCTGGCTTGCAGTAATGTAGAAAGACACAGGTGAGCTCAGTTATCAGAAAGATCCCCATTATCAATGAAAAATAAAAGCAACTTAGAAGGAAAAAGAGATCATGAACTATAATCAAAGTGAATATACTGGAGTCTGCTTTAATCCAAGTTGGAAGGGACCCTCAGGGATCATGAAGTCCAGCAAATCAGGTCTCTTAGTGACAGCTGGTATCTCAGGGAGAAATATTATACTGTGCATTGATGTGGTCAAGAAGATACTTGATGTAGCTGGAAAATTATAGGAAAAGTTTTCTCTGAGTTCTTCACAATAGAAGTAGCAGGTAGTGTTTCCTTGTAAAAACAGAAGATTTTGTCTGGGCATTACCAGTTGATTGGCATAACCATTCCTCAAACATCATTGTAGTATGAATTAATTATTCTCAAGTGAAGACACTCTATTCTCAAAAGAGAGAATTTAACTTTCAGTTATAATCACTTCATGGTGTGAATAGTCTATTATTCTAGAATACAATGTACTAATTCAGAATCAAGTGTCCACACGAGGAGCTGTTGTAGCATATTTTCTTCAATATATGATTATATTATTCCAGCTTTTTTTTTTTTTTAGTGAAACTTATTTGCATAAAAAGTGATTTTTTTTTTTAATAGGAAAGAGGTGAAGCTTATCACAACAAAATGTAATTGTGTCATTTAACCTCATTGTTTTGGTTTTTTTTTTTCAGAGTATTTGCAGTCTAGTCCTCTAAATATTTTCAGAATTACAATTAAATATTTTATACGGCCCTTAGAAAAATACTTAACACTAAAGAGCATGCCATTCTCCCCTTTTCCTTCAGTAAACTTGCTAAATAATGCAGACATTTCAGGCTTCACAGATTTTTAAAAGGGAATTGAGATAAGGCTACATTCAGAGAATGATTACTTGTAATTCTTTTTCATAACTGAACATGCCTACCAGTATAGCCCATAAAGACTTTGCATCTTTGAAGACATCTGACATCTACCAAGTACAGCTGCTGCAATTAAATAGCCATCTTGAAGTAGGCTTCTGAATTAGAGTGAGAATTTGTCTTCTCATAACATACAGGTCTTCAATCTTTGTTGAAGAAAATTGAATGAGAAAAATCAGAAATTGTGTTTTTTATTTAAAAAGAGATTTATGTGTTATAAGTCTTTGTCAAAGTTGTATGCAACCTATCTGTAGGGATACAAACTTTTTTTCTAATTTAGGGAAAATAGAAATCCGTTTTCTCAAGCTATTAAAAGGCAGCATGAACTTAAGGGAATTAGGAGTGGTCACAAGATGAAATAAGTTTGAAACTTCTGCTCTTAAAATCATGGAATGATATTTCTCACCACTTTTTATTCTTACAGTTAAAGGTGAGAACCTAATACTGTTAAAATTGGCTTTATTGATTGAGAAGTACATATAACTGAAGCTTGATACTGTCTTGATTTATGGGTCTTTTAAAAATATAAATATAGGACTTACAATATAAATATAGAACTTAAAGTTAGGCACTGCTGTCTTCACCTGACAGCAAAGCTGTTCGCCAGAAGGAACTTGTTAGCGTGGTAAAGTTTTGGTGTAATGCAAATAAAAAATTATTTATAGCACAGAATAAAATTATCAACTTTTTTTCAGAAAATAGTTACACTTAGTGATTTGTGAAATAATATATATTACTAGTTATATTTCTAAAGTAAGTAGTAATTCTCTTTTTTTAACCATGAACAGGATGAAGAGAGTATTCCAATAACATATCGTGAGTTACCTGAATACAAAGAACTGTTAGAGTTTAAAAAATTGAAGAGACAGAAACTACAGCAGATGCATGCAGAGAGTGGATTTGTGCAGCATGTGGGATTCAAGGTAAGCTGATGCTCTGCACTCTGCTGAGTAACAGGAGAAGTCTTCAAAGATAACACGGTTGGAATTTCCTAAAAAGGCTTTGTTTAGTATGCCAATTGTGGTTTCATAATTCTTGTTCACAGTGTCTGCTTTTCCTCATCTTTAATCAGAACAACCCAGGTAATTCACTCTTTCCAGTACCTCAAGTTTCACAGAATATGTGGAATGCTGCTTGAAAATTAATAAGCATGCGGACTTTTCTTCATTCATAGTATGAAAATAAAACTATAGAGCTAGGTTATATCACCACAGAATTCTGTTCTGGCATTACACTCTGTCTTGCCAATGATTCCCTGATAACAATTCTCTGATTTTTGGAGTTCTTTTTCCTGCACGTTAGACCAACAAAAGGACAGTATGAGAGTGACTGTTTTGTTTGTTTTTCTCTACAGAGAGAAAAGGTAGCAGCTTCTTATTCCTTTCAAATAATGCTTGCAGAAGTTGAAACAGTTCTGTAAAACAATGTTTATATGAAATTAAGAAAATAAACTCAGAGTTAAAATAGTGTGTTGTCCCAGTGTCAGCCATGTCATAAATTATATGAAAGAAAAGATTCTCTAAATTAGGTTTTCTGGTTTGCAAGATATTTTTGTTGTGACTGTTTGCTATGTTAACAGCTTCTTTGCCTTGTTAAAAGTATTAGGCAGCTACGTTTACTTTCTGGTAACAATCCATATAAGAATGCAAAAACATACAGTTTAAAGTTCAGTTCCAAATAACTGGAAGATTGATATAGTCTCATTAGTTGACACCGATAGCATTAATCATGATAGGTTGTCGAGGCTTCCTCCTGTCTCCTCTCTTCTTCAAGTTAGTGGTTTTGTTCAAAAAAAAAATCAAAATTTTGATCAGGTAGAGCAGCCTTCTAGAAAACAAAATAAGTACTTTGTTCTGCATAATGTTTTATATGAAATAATACTGAAAAGTAAATTGGCATTATATACTGTGAAGCATTAAAAGTTGGAAAGTTTTTTTGCAAACTCCAATTTGATTTTATTATACATTATAATCTATGAAATTACATGATTATATAGTTTTCCCTCAAGAGTGCTGCCTTGCTTATTGCACAGTCTGGACAATAGTCACCTAATAAGCATCTCTTCAGAACACTTAGTTCTGCATGGCCTTCAGCCTCATTTAGAACACATTATTCAATTTCTACTTTGAATATTGAATTATTGAATCACATGTGGGCTTTTTATAGCTTTCATTGCTTTAATATCAAAATACTTTGCAAATACTCTTTTTTTAATAAAATGAAAGGTATGGTATTATTTCTGATTCACAGAGGAGTAGGAAGCTGGAGCACGGAAGGGTTAAGGGTTTCCATTATTTTTGGCTCCGAACTTGGTATAACTGAAACTGGATTTTTTATTTTTTATTATAGTATAGTATTATATTGAATTCTGTATTTTAAGAGAAAAGACTTAAGTATGCTTACAGCTTCCTCCTTATCAACCCTCACACTCTGAAAGCTGTCATTGTCACACCTGTATCCCATGCTTTCACAGTTTCTTAGTAAGGTGTTCGTAACCCTGAGTTGATCGTTTGTGCTCACAAGCAAATAACTCTGCAAGTGAGTTTCGCAAATGGCACCCAGAGCTCTCTCAGAGCACTTCATGTCCTAAGTGAAGGAGAATAAGCTAAGTGAGCACAAGATTGTTTCCACATTTTTCTTTCCTTTTCTGTCCTGTCCCTGCAGCACTCTTTCTGGTTTAGATTTTGAAAAGTTCTTGCCTCAGAGTCCTATTTTCTAAGTTTTATCTCTTTTAAAAAAAAATCTCTTTGCATTTCTGCTCCTCTTCTCCAAATTCATGAAGTTTTCATTCACTCTTCTTGTTCCATTTGTAGTTTTTCTTCTCTTCTTCCATTTAGCTGCTCTTAATGCGGACAGTTCCTCTGAGGGGAATAGTTCTTACTTTCTCATTCAGTTTAAGGTTCAGGCTTCTCTTCCTTTATCTGAACCTGTTGTCCCACTTGCTTTTCAACCACCGCTGCTTTCTTCTGTCTTGGAAAATGGATCTGTGTTAAGATATTTCACGTGGTTGGACTTAAGCTACAGAAACATCTTTCAGAAACGTATGAGGATAAGCAGTGACTACAGGCAGGACTGGGTGTGCTTTTGTTGAGCAGAAGAACAAAGTCAATGTGTGGAGCATTCAGGTAGTGGGAAGCAAAGCCAAGAGAAAGGTTGATCAGTCCTCAGGGAGAAGGACGTGTCTCCAAGTATGAGGACTTCTTTATCCATGAACACATTATGGTCTGCGAGGAGAAGAATTCAGCTGTGCATGCAAGCAGTAATCAACCTACATCTTCATATATGGCATATTGATATATACTGTTGCTGGCTGAAGTGAATGCAGTTGGTTTTCTTCAGTACTCTTCAATCTGCTTCACAGTGTGATAACTGCGGAATTGAACCTATTCAGGGTGTTCGGTGGCACTGCCAAGACTGTCCTCAAGAAATGTCCTTGGATTTCTGTGACTCTTGTTCTGACTGGTGAGTAATATTCTTCTCTACTTGTTATTTGTAATTAACATGAGTATATGTGTGGCTTAATTGCAGTGCCTGTTGGGTATCTACTCAAGCATAGGATACATATCCCATGTTGAGTGAAGTGAAAAGATGAGTGAAGTGAAAGATTCTTCAGCGTTCATTTGTGGGAGATACGCATCTAGGACATGCTTAAGAAATATTTTTAAAAAATAACAATGCAGTGGACAGATTCAGTTTAGTACTGTTAAGTAGTGGGGGAAATTGTATTTTGTGAAATAAGTTTTCAGTGTCAAATTTGGTATGACCCTGTTAATGTGATCAGTATTTCTGAAAGTTAAGAAAGTATTTAACTTTTAAACTGTTATCTTTTTCTTTCCCTTGCAGTCTGCATGAAACAGAGATTCATAAGGAGGATCATCAGTTAGAGCCTATTTACAGAGCAGAGACGTTTTTAGACAGAGACTACTGCATGTCCCAGGGCACCAGTTACAATTATCTTGACCCAAACTACTTTCCAGCAAATAGATGACATGGGAAGCAGATCTACAATCTTGGGCTTACTATACTATTTGAAAAATAACAATGGCACCATTGTTAATATTGTGCACATTTTGGAAAGACTGTCTGCTTTCCCTGAAATGTCGCTCACAGCATGACAGCTTCCTGGGTGTACTTGTCAAACTACAGCTTTGAGCTGTCATGGTCCTAGATCACTGAACAGCAGCTGAACATTCCTAGTGTGCAGAAGGTTTCACTGGGAGACTTTTCTTTCACCACATTAGTCATTTTTAGGTGGTGAATCTAAACACAAAAGAAAAACATACAAAAGGGTGAGCCAGAAATGAGAGCACACATTGAAGATAGAGTAAATTCCAAAGGCATTGAAGAACTCGGTTATAATGAGATCCAGAGGAGATGAAGTATTTATATAAAAAACAGTTTAGTAGCTTGCAGTTTTGTTGTGAAATAGTTTTCAGCACAGTAACTGACTTCTTTAGGCAAGGTTTTAACCAATGACAGTGTTTGCTTCTAGGATGTACTCTAAAAAATGCTCACTGTCTCAGCGATGGTTGGTTACAGGCCTTTATTAAATCGGAGCTGCTTAATCACATTGACTTTCAATTTTTTTTTTATTTTTTTATTTTTAAACCACGATGAACTCTATTTACCAACAGTGAAGCACTATAGGAGGCAACTGTGGCATTGCTTCCTTAACCAGCTCATGGTGTGTGAATGTTATAAAATTATCACTCAGATATATTTTTTAAATGTAATGTTATATAAGATGATCATGTGATGTGTACAAAATATGGTGAAAAGTGCCAGTGGTAGTAACTGTGTAAAGTCTCTAATACTCAACATTAACTCCTTTAAAATAAAATACACAGCCTTCTGCCTCTGTATTTGGAGTTGTTAGTGCAACTCATCAAAGAAAACTGCCTAATATAAATCATATATATGGTAATAATTTTTCCTCTTTTGTAGTCTGCACAAGATCCATGAAAGATTGTATTTTTATTACTATTTAAACAGTGATTAAATTTAGCCTGAGCAGTGAGCAAGGGTTCACATGCATTCTTTTATACTGCTGGATTTTGTTGTGCATCATTTAAAACATTTTGTATGTTTCTTCTTATCTGTGTATACAGTATGTTCTTAAATAATGTTCAATTGTCAGGAGAACTGTGAGAAATAAACTATGTGGATACAGTCTGTTTATATATAGAATGCTTGCTGTGACTTCCTTTCTGTGTAGTTTTGACTTTTTAATCAGAATTGAGAACATGAAAAGGACAAATATTCACTATGCAGACCTGCAATATGACAGCGCCTTCCTCTGCTGTGAGTTCAGTGGGAACTGGTGGCGTTCTGTGCCCACTGAACTGTGCTTTGCCTTTTGCAGGATTAGCATTTTAGTTTTCTCCTGTCTTATTCATACTTGGTTCTTTCAGATTTCAGCAAATCAGACTTACGTAGCTTTGGTACACTGTATACCATCATCTGAGAAGCTTTGTAATTACTGTGACATATTTTTAGTTAATATATTTTTTATTGAAATGTATAGCTGGTGATTCAGAAATACTTGATTATTTTATAACTGCAGTAGACTTCCAGTTGCTTTAAAACTTGAATATTCTGAGTAATTAGCTATAAAGGAAAGTAATTTGACTTAAAAATGGCAATAAGAAGGGTAATTGGCTGGCTGCACCTAAGAACTTTAATTATAGCCTGATCAGTGTTAACTTTCACAGTGACATGTGGGTGTAGTCATTTTCTGCCTCAGAGAAAAGTTTAAGCATTTAATCTATTTAGAAGGTAATAGAGTATGGTTACTAGAACACTGAGCAAGCATCCTGTGTAAACATCTCACATATCTTGTATACTTAGATAAATTTAATAAACCTTAGAAATACAGCAGAAACATTCATGAGATGTATTTCAGTTTCCTCTCTAATTCAAAAGAAGCTCTGAAAATCTCTCGTGCAATGAGGGAATGTGAGAGACCATTTATGCTGTTTGTAAGGTGGAGATGTGTTATCAGGGAGAGAATCTGCAATAATCTGCTTGTTTTCTGTTGATATCCTGAAAAAATAATTGGAAGGAAGGAGCAGAAATTAGTGTGCGTGTGATTAAATGCAAATATCCAGGCATTGATTTAGATAGCTTTGGAAGAAAAAAAAATCCTTATTGTGTTTTGAATGAGGTTGGAAGCAGAAGGAGAATTTGAAATCTGAATCACTTAACAAAGAAGCATCTTGGATAAGTCCTTTTCTAATTGAATGTGTATAAATATTTATATTTCCATATGCATGCGTATACAGCTATTTCTCTTGCATACATTATGGGCAGATGCAAGTAGATTTCTAACGCACATATGCCCGATCGAGCATGGGATTCTTTGGGGTTTTTTTTTTTCCACAGAAAAGACCAGAAAAAGCAGAAAGAAGTAAACTGAAACTGTATGTTAAATAATGTTCCTTTTTAATTTATTTTTAATTAGCAGCTGATTCTTGCTTTTATTCCTATCCTGGCAATAATGATACTCCACATGTTTCAACCTGTGTTGTCGTTACAAGTAACAAAAAAATTACTCCAAAAAGCTACCCAGACGAATTTGCAGCTTCAGGGTAACTGCAGATTTTTTTATCTTATTTTTCTTAAGTACTGCACAATACAGCTGCTGGTGCTTCGAGGCTCGTTGTAGAAAAACCTGCCTTTTTCCAACTGGTGAATTATGAAAGTCACTTGCTTAAAGCTGTTGTACTGCAGATGTTACTGGTCACGTAATGCCACTGTTCTGGAGCTGGAAAAGCACTTCCTAGAGCATCAGAGGTAAAATGTAGTCTATAAAAGGACCCAGGGAAGGAGGAACATCCTGGATGTGAAGGATAAGAACATATCTAATACACTCCTTTGAAAAATAATTGAATTAGCATTTACAGGGCAAATGCAAGGAAACGAAAGAAAACAGAAGAACCTGCCCTGAGTGGAAAAAGGACATACTTTGTAAGCATGCTAATTTGAGCTATATTTTCAAGTTATGTACTGTGCTTTAAAAAGGATTAAACCCACATAAATTATAACAAATGATCACTTCTCATTTTTGTATGTTTTATTTGTATTATGTCCTCATTACAAGAAAAGTAACTTTAAAAATACAAATCTGCCGCATCGAGTACAACTGTGACAGACAGCAGTCATGCAACCCACTTCAACTGAACGTGTCCAGCGGTTCCAGTAAGAGGATGCAACTTTGCAGGAATGTCAAACAAGCTTTTATTTAGCTATCAGTAAACCAAAGAAATGCTACAATATTTCAGTTAACTTAATGGAAATACAACAGGATATTTACAGATTTTTTTTTTTTGCACATATTATGGATATAGCCTACTAAAAAAGCAAGCAAGGTGAATCAAATAATCCCCGATCCCTGAAATACTTTCTTTTTTTTTTTTTCCTCTTCTCTGTCATTTTCAAAGTTTAGGCAATATCAGTACAGGAAAACAGATGATGATCTGAATTTTGCATGTGTAATCTTTTTGTAGATTAGGAGCGTCTTCATACACTGGTTCATGGTCAACTCTCTATGTAGACTTCAATATCTTAAAACTCTGTTATTGTGAGTATTTACCAAATTGCACATTTAATGACGCTATGCAGTCATTATTTTCAACTCAGTCTACAAAATTAGGAAGCCATCATTCATAACACCCCACAGCTTCTCACAGAAGAGGGGCTGTCTCAAACATGGTGTCTGCTTTGTAGCAGTGGATCAACGAACTGACACCATATTCAGTTATATCTTCATTTTCATTATTTTTTTTCCTACTCCTGTTATAACAGTGTTCTGGGGATGTCTGGAAACTGTATTTAAACATCTAGCTTGACTAATTCCAGCTGTCTTACAGCAGGATGAAACAGAGAACAGATTTCAGTCACTAGAAACCAAGAACAAGCTAAGTGATACCACAAAAATTTAATACTGTTAATTAAAGTAATAACCAGTGAGAAAATTGTATGCAGCATTCTTGCTGTACAATACAGTGAGTAAGTGGTTGAAGAGCTCACTGCTGATCAGGCAACGTGTCTGACTTCCCGTCAAATATACAAGATGATGAAATACAAACCAGAGCTCTGTTCACCATGCTGCTTTTAGCCCGTGAAGAGCAAACAACCAATGAAATGTACGGTTCTTAGTGCAAGTTAGCATACAGGCTGCTTCCTATTAAGTGTGTTGTCTGAACAGAGGAGAAGATTTCATCCAAAATAACATACCACATGCACAAATTCCAGATACCTCCCAAGAAAGCAGTATTGCTTTGAGGAGCATTTTATCCATGGCTGCCATGTGCACACTGAAGCTGTGTACACACCACTACTGTGTTTCTGTTGAAAATGCTGCTTCTTCCTTTTTCAGAAAAGAGTCAATTGACTTGCAGACTTCCAGAAAAACATCCTCTGCTGTTCCTTCTGCATCAACCTGCCAAGGAGACAAAAAGCAATACTTTTGATTAAGTTATAAAGGATTATCTTAAAATAGCACAAAGGAAAAAAAAACGACACCTTTGATATACAGAAAACTTTCAAAGATCATCAGAAACTATTTTAACGTGTACTACCCTCCAAAAGAACCTTAATAGAATAACTTTGAAGCTATACCATTAATTAAATGAATATCATTGACTTGTTATTTCTTGTCATCTGAAGTGTCAGAGTGTGAGATGCTGTGTCTGACCCAAGGACCCAGTGAGCTGCCATGGGTCTGTTTCTGGGTCTCTGTATTTTCAAGTTTGCTGAATTGGCTCTGGTTTTCTTAGGCCTTTGGGCGCGTTTTACAGCAGCACTCATTTTGTTGTATGACCATGACTTTTGTTGAAATTGGGTTTTTTTATAATGCAGAGATTTTGTTTTGACTTGAAGTTCTCCAGGACATTTATGTTATTTTCTTGTGAACCGAGTCCAACAAAAACAAGGCCAAATTGTTATTCTGTTCAGAGGAACAGCGTGCTGCACTGTAGTGACAGGGAACATCACTTGCAGCCATTAATGCTTCTGTGTGCTACCTACAAAACATAACATTGCATCAGGATTTTTGAGCAATGAGTTTCATGCCCATCCTATGCAAGTAATTAGTGCTTAAGGAAGGTGAACTTTGTCTTCACCATAGTGGCAAAAGCAGCTTTCCTGCTGGCTGTGCACACCATACCTATTGCACCCCGTTGGTATTCAGTTCCTCCCACATGGAACAGTTCCTCCCTGGTGAGGGTCTGGCAATTCTGTACCCAAAATTTTGTTTCCTCTCTGCTTTGCTGTGTGTGGTGTTCCACACGTGCATGCCGTAATTTGCACACATTCTGATTAGATCCATGACAAGTTTCCTGAAGCCTGTTTTTCTGAGCTATGTGCTGCATTTTTATCTCCAAGGTGCCGACTAGAATGCCAGATAACTGTCATGTTTGAAGAGAACGTTCCGGCCCATCGTGCTTTCTGCCACCTCTTTGTTCTGCAGGGGAAAAGGAACTTCAAACTCCAAGAAGAGTATTTTTGAAATAGGCAATGAAATTCCCCTCAGACACAGTGTTGTCTTGCAGCCAGCTCCTGTATAGCCTGTCTGCACTCAACCTACATGCTTCTGGTCTGATGACAACCAGGTGAGACTAATCCTCCGAGGGCAGTGTGAACATGATGGCAGACAGCCTGCTCCCTGCCAGTCTAACCAGGTCAGCCTGGGCAGATACTTTGTTCCTGTTCAGCTCAGTCACACCTGTGTAGCACAGCAAAATGTAACTGCCATATAGTTGGATGAAGCATGTGGGATTATGGCCTGATAACTAGTACACTAGGCAGGCATTCTTCAAGATGTTATCTCCACGTCTGTGGAAATGGCTGCCCTCCTCTTCCTCTGATTCCTCCCGGAAAGCTGACATAATGGGGCTGTGGCTTGCAGGGAATTAAACAGCACTGTGTGAATACTGCCTTGAACAGACAGCTCTGAGCCCGAGGCAGTAAAAAATGCGAACGTATTCTCTACAGCTCCTGCAAGTAATGGTTATCTGTGCTGGAGCTGCAGGGTGCGTGCCAGCCTGTTGCGAGCATTTGGTGGCTCCTAAACAGCTCCGATAGCGAAGAAAAATGCAGAAAAGTGTTTAGTACTAAATGTGATACTTTGCTTATATATATCTGAGCTTATATAGATTATCAAATACACTCATTTACGTATATACATACAATTTCTGTATACACTTGCATTTATGTATATAAACATATGCGTATTTGATGAATGTATGCATCCTTTCGTCTCTTAACATGTTGGTTTCTTTTTTAATCTTTATTCTGTAAATGCAGCTGAATTGGATAACCAATTTAGCCTCATCAGTGCAGCTGCCTTGCCACAGGTGTCTTAGTGCCCTTTTCTAGAACTGGGATTGATACTCAGGTCTAGATCTAAGCAGCTGTGGGAAAGAATCAGATTTATGAGCTTGGAAATTGCTACCCTTTTATGACTGACTGGAATGCTGCCTTCCTAACAGTCACAGTAGAATATGGACAAGTTTGATGGCAGCCTGGTGCTTCCTGCGATGGCCTCCCAAATAACAAAGCTAACATAACATTGTAGTACAAAGCTGACTTAATGTGGCACTACTTCATAGCCAATACAGCATCAGTGGCACTCTGCAGTTCCAGGAGGGAAAACTCTATTCTTCGGTTTATAAAACAACTCATGAACCACGACTGTTTTCAAAGTTATTCAAGGCTATGTTCTTATGTTAAAAGCAAGATCTAGATACGGTTTTATGTAGTGCTTCTTGTTCTGAAATGTCAGTATGGCTCTAGATAACTTCTAATATGGAACAATGTAATGAGCTTATATGAAATGATTAAAATAATTCTCTTCATAATACAATGTTGCTCATTCTAGGATTAAAATCAGCTAATTACATTTACTGTCATCAAATCTCCACTTGTCGTAGGTTTGGAAGTCTAGAACCCTACATATATACTGCCACTGAGAAGAAACTGCCTGAGGAGAGGATGGCTGAGGACTGTGGTTGTCAGAAAGTCAGACCAAGACTGGAATAAACTCAGTGGTTAGAAGCTTCTTGTTGCAGTTAGTCAAGGTCAGCTGTGTTGTTGCTAACACTTTTATCTCTGTCATTTAGAAATCCAGGGGAGATGTGCTGCTGCCCCGATTCATGTATGGGGTGAACTTACCTCCATCTATTATCTATAACCCTACTACTGATGTTTCTGATGTACTTTTCCACACTGGTTTATCATCTAATGGGTCAAACCACCAAGGGGAGTGACAAAGAAATGCATGTTCTTTTGTTCAAGTACTTATCTGCTAAGGTTAATGACTTTGACAACCTTTCAAAAGATGGAACTAAATTACACATCTACTGTCACTATAACCATTGATCATCCCTTCTCTAAAGGGAAAATTTCACATTTGCCCCTTCCTAGAGGAACTTCTAATAGGGGATATTAGCATGAGAAGGTTCAGAAATGAAAGGCCATGAGGTGGTGGGTGTTTGCTGATTCAGTGTGGCCATCTGCTTATAGTTGTGTTTGTTTCATAACGGTTCCAGGAAATGTTTGTGATAAGAATTGAATAGTTTCTACTTAGCGAGTGTGTAACTTCACCTGATTTTAGAAAAAACAAAAACCCAACACTGTAACAACACTATGAGGAAAAAGGAGAAAAAGAAGAAAAAGAGAAAGGGAAAAAAATGAAGAAAAAGAAAAAAGAAAAGAAGAAAAATAAAGAAGAAGACAAAGAGGAGGAGAAAAAGGAATGCATTTTGACTTGAATCTACTACAGTGTTGTGCAATCTGAAATAATTAAGGTTCTTGGACATCCTTGAAAACCTGCTCTGGCATTAGCTTGTTTCTTATAGTAATATTCCTTTTCCTCAGATGACTGTTTGAATTGGAAACTTGTATTTAAGACACCTTCTATTTTGATGTTAGGTACATAAGGATCGGTCTTGTCTTGCTTCACTAGCAAAGCATTGCTCTCCTGTATTACTTATTACCCTCCTACCTACTGTCACTTGAGAAAAGCTTTGAAGTATGAGTCAAACATTAAAAGCAATCTTTTTATTTCCTTTCTTCTCAATTGACATTCAAAGATATTTAAATCTAGGCATGTTAAAACACAAGTACATGCTTACTAAATTTTCAAACACGCTTTTCTGTCCAGCTGCCTTTGAAGTTACTGAGAAATAAATTTTAAAACAACAATATCTACCTGCTTCCTACAGCTGTCATAATACAGTTCATCCATCTGAAACATCTGCTTCCCACACAATTAGGTAACTTGCAACTGTTTTTGTGAGCAGTGCTTTCAGCACTCAGATTCCCAGTAAGCTCCTTGTTAAAAAGCATCTACCTGTCATTAGCAACAGGTGGATGTTCTGTAACTGACCATAAAAGCAATTATGAAAACTACACTATATCTCCTCAACATGATTAGTTTTTAAATTAATTGGAAATATCCTAACTCATAGTTACAACTACTTTGCCTTCCAGAACATAGTTTAGAATCTTGATGCTTCAGCAGAAAAGGGCGCAGAGGACGCTGTCTGCCAGTTTTGCCAGTTCCCCCCTTTCCCTGTAAATACATTCTGTGAGTCATATCACACGTCTTCCTGCAATGAGCGGCTGGAAGATCCACCAGTGTTTATTCCTGTCATGTTCACAGATATTTCATCTGCATACAAAGGTTCCACCTTTTGTGCATATCTTGTACTTGCACTGCTGTGTAGAAACACTGACAGGTAATCTTGGACAAAGGGAAATTTGAAACAGTTCTAATCTTCTGATAGCTTTTCAGGTCACCATTCTTGTTCAGAGATCAGCAGAATGGAAAAATGCTCCATTTCCATGTATCAGATTAGTTATTTATTGTGCATCAGTGCACAATAACTCTGGGTTTAGAGAATGTCATAATATTCTCATTGCTTAAAATGAGAATGCTGTTGCAACTACATACCTTTGTCTTTTCCATGTAAATAAAGCAAAGAGACAGCAGACTGCAGACAAAGCTCAGTCAGCCCTGAATTTTTTTGTCTGCAGTGGGTTGAGGAGGCTCCTGCCACTCATGCGTAAGGCCATTTCACATTGCAAGGAATGAGCAGACTAATTTGACAACCTGGTCTCAAGCACACCTTGATGCAGCACAACAAACCAGTTCCTCCACTGGGTGCATATCAAGCCTTTAATTTCCACATCAAACCCTTTTCTGGCCTTATGCCCAGGTCTGAATTTTACATTTGCATATTTAATTTCCTGCCTGTTTCAGGACTGAAAACTTCTAGGCTGGATTGGACAAGTTAAACACATACCACCATTGCCATGTGCCACATACCACCAATCCATGGAAAACTGCCCAACTCTAAATACACTTAAAATGGAGCAATCAAATCATACCAATATGCCAGAATAATTTTCTTGTTAATTAAATCTATTTAACAATTGTGACTTTCTCCTCTGTGACAAAGCAGGGACTGACTGCTATAATTAAGCCCTACAAGACAAAAAACACCACTTCATTTAGAATTATTACTGTGCTTAGTCACACGTTGCAGTAAGGTGGCTACAAAAGGTTGATGCTGAATTTCAGTGGCAACTAGATGGGTTTTAGGCTCTTAAGATTCCTCTAAAAATGTCAACATCCACTCCAGTGGATTCCTAAGAAAGACCCTGACTGGAATCTCCAGGGACACACAGCTCAGAGGCAGGGCAGTGGAAGGATGCCACTACACCAGACACAATGTTTGAGTTGAATGACTGACCAAGTCAGACTGTACGAGTAAACTATCTGGGATCTCTTATCCATGAAAATTATCAAGCAGTATTTCTTATACAAGCATTCCTTCAAGAAGAAAATTGCTTTGTTTCAAAACATTTGGTGCATTTCCAAAATTGAAAAATGATCTGGGAGGACTGATTTTAGAAGCTGACTTTTGCTGAATATTTTTGCAGTGTTCTCCAAATGCTGATAAATAGCTGAACATATACTTGCTCACATCATAAGGGTTTGGTGTGTGGGGGAGGTCTCCCTGCTTACATTTAAAATGGATGCACATCTTTGATAGCAGCTGTGTATTTTTCAGTTTAGTAAAAAGGGGATGTGGTAGACATATCTATATGGAGTACCTGTGTTCAAGAAAATACAACACATTTTTCAACCTTAAAAGGACATTTTACATGGTGATGTTTATAAAGCTGATTTTACTGAGCTTTCATACCCAATAGTTCTACACTCAGAGGATGGAAGTATGCTAAACACCTACATTCATCAGAAGGAAGTACAGACACTGTGCAGACACTGCAAGGAAAAACAGTGTATGCACTGTTCAGGCAAAGCATGATTACTTTTTGACATGCAAACACATGATGTCACTTCCCACAAAAGTAATGGTAAAAGAGTGCAAAGAACATCCAGTTCTGAGCCATAGACTAGATAAGTCGCTTGAGGAACTAATGAGCTATGAACTTGTAAGAAAAGACTGCATGTTTTGTCATTGCATAGATTGCATAATATACAAAGAAGGAACATACAGTAGAAGTATTAAGGAATTCCAGTGAGAATTCATAATAAGTGAAATATAGTAGAATGTGAATGCAAAAATCTATGTGGTGTTTAATGCAGATTCATTCTTTTGGAGGCTGTCAATTGCTTAAGGCTTCAAGAAAGAGAAACATGGTAGGTACAGCTCGCTATAGTAAAATTCTGGAGATACGAAGAGCTCCACGTTCCTTCTAAATTGCACTATGTTAGTATTTTGTGTATTATATCGAATTCTTAATTAAAAGCAGCCTTGCAATGTTGGCAAGGTAGTTCATAAGGAAAGAAAATAGAAATAAAACTAGATAATCGGGTTCTTGAGTTTTAAAAATTATGTGGATTTTTTTCTTCCCGTCTGTCTTCTGGGCACTTCTTATGGGGTTAGCAAAGGACACCAAACAGGACTTTCCCTTTAGTAATCAGTTCTGTTTTTCTCAGGACTATATCACTTACTCTCTCCTCAGGTCAGGATGTGGGTGCACGAATTAACTGCATCTTTATTGTTTGGATACTTCACAGAGGAGAATAGTTTGGGATTGGTGATTTGCATATTCGCTACATCCTCTAGAAAAAAGCTTCCATAATATTTCAAGAGGTATTTTTGGCTTCTGTATATTTCAGGACAAGAAGAATCAGCAGGACTAGTTTTTTCCAGTTGAACATAAAGGACAGTTTGCCATGATGGAGCAGGGAAATACATAAAAATAAATTTACATTTCCCATATAAATGAGATTACAGATGTGCCAACATATCCATCAGTTAATTGCACTGATGTAAGCTTTCTTGCTTCTCTGCAAAGTATTGATTAGAAAATATAAAAATGCTTTAAACATCACATTCTCAGCAACGTAAGCTGAAGTAATTAACTGAAATTAATATAACTATGTCATTTATTCCAGCTGAAAGGTATTGTGTGCAGGTCTGTTTTATTTCAGGATATACAGTGTCAGTTGTGTAAATGTAACTAAAGGACTTTAGATTAACATAATATTTCAACCTAATCATGAAAGCCTTTATAGAGAAACAAATCCTAATACCCAAAGAAAAGCTTTCAGCGTCAGTGTTAAGTAAGAGATTCTATACAGATGAGGCAGCGATTCAGGATGCATTGTCAGGTTCAGGATAAAGCTGTCTTTTTATTTTTTTCAAGTTGTACCACGAAACTCAGGACTGCAGAAGTTGCAAACAAACCATGGAGATGGAAGGTGAGATCAAAGTGGAAAGTGCAAAAACTAATGCAGTTTATAAATGGTGTGCCAGTGTTTCCTGAATATTGCTTATATAATGGAAGAAAGAAGCAATAATTTAATTCAAAATTTCAATCAATTTACCTTGCATAACTGTGTTTTTCTCTCATAGTATGCAGTCAGAGGTTTTGCTGCTTGGCAATAGCCTTCAATTCCTTCCTTGATGGTTTCAGCACTATTGAAGTGTTGACTGGTCTGATTTCTCATCAAAGAGCGATTATTCATGCTTTCTGCAGAGCAGTCCAGACAGAACACGAGTTTTGGTTCCCCAATCTAGAAACAAAGCAAAAAAAAAGTATTCAAACCAGTGGTCTCGTAAAACCTATTTTATTTGGAAATTCTACCAAAAGAGACTTCAAGAAAATTATTAGCAAATTACTTATTAGTGTAGGCAGAAATAATGCTTATTAACACCTCTTATTGTAGCAGCATTTAGAGATCCTAGTTTTCAGGATCAAGACTTGATTGGGCTGTACGTATGCAGAGAAAAAGAGATATGATCTGAAAATTCTAGCTGCTTGTCTTGAAGCTCATCAATACGTTCATTATTTGCAGTTGTTTGATAAAAGCTGGACTCATGGTCAGGAGTTGGACTCTATGATCTTTAAGAGTCCCTTCCAACTCAAGATATTCTGATTGTATTTGATTTGTATGATTGTATTGGGATTTGATATACTGCTCTGCATTTTCAAATTGGTGAATCATTTCCAAATTCTATGAGAAGCCAACCACTTAGTGTTCTATGGCTAGTGTCAGACTCATCCTAAAGAAAGTCTGCCTTTTTCTATATAAACAACATAAGTAAAGATTTATTTATTTTTATTCTCAGGCCTTGGCAAAACTAGAACTGTCTCTATCTACATTTGATAGTATATACTTCAGTACTTTATGGATGAAAAATAACTTGCAGGATAGAACAATATATTCCTGATAATAATTTAGGAGACAGCCAAAAGCTATAAACATAAATCTCTATCATTCTTTCTCTAAGCTGATAAAAAATATGGATAACATTTAGAATAAATCTTGCAGTACACTCTGACCTGTCCTGCTCAGGCACAGCTCTGTCTGACACAAGGTTTTATCTGAGTTGGTCTGAGTGTACAGCGATAAACTCCACTCTAGCAAGTAAAACAAAGCTGTTACAGGATTGGAGATAAGTCACGTAATAATTTTTCTGTGCAGATATGTATTGACGATTTCAATTATGCTTTCAGGCTTTTTCTCACTCCTTCCAGCAGGGATTGGAGAACATCTTATTAGGAAAAACTGAGAAAGAAGTCTTTAGAAAAAATGAGTGTTTTTCCCACTAATGACCATTAGAAATTCATGTTTTTTCCATGGTTACAGCAAAGTAAATCTCAATTACTGATGCATGGAAATCATTGTCACTGCCCCAGTTTGCATTTCATAAAAGAAGAAATATTCTGTAGGTAAATATTTCATGTTAGGATTTCACTGGGGATGGCTGGATTGCATTGACCTTTCTACTACCATAATGTCTTTCTAAGAGACAGCTGAATTGAAAGGATTATTTTGGACAGTTCAATGACAGGCTTTTTTCCAAGCATTTTTTTCAGCTCAAAAAACATTAATTCCATTAGCATTAGCAGCAGCAGTATTGGGTGTGGGGATTTAAAAAGCGAGCAAGGCAGTTTTAGCAGTGCAGAGATTTGAACTGAGAAGTTAAAAAGAGATGTGGGCTTAATCAATGATTTCAACAAATGCCCTTTTGTCTAATTGGTGGGAATTTATTTCCCCCCAACTCCTCATAAGGAATTTCATGATCTTGTCTAATTTATAATGGTATAAATGAGTAATAATAGTATCTTGTTTGACTGACTGATTTGCTATTGAAAAACCTATGTGGTTCTCGTAAAGGTTTCAATACTCATATTCTCTTGATTTTAACACATTACAGAAACATCATTTTTAAGTGTTAAAAATTGCAAAAGGTAGAAGTAATGTCCCTATCGAATTTACAGCAATTTTTATTACTTTTTTTTTTTTTTTTTTTAAGAAGCTACTCAACCTGGTAATGTGGAATCTGTATTTTAATACTGTTTTCTACTTCTCACATATAATAGAAAGATTGAGGAGGGAATAAAGGATTGCAAACTTTTGTTTCTCTAGAATTATAGGTAGTAAAAAAAATTATTTATTTCTTAGAAAGGCACTGGGCAGAACTTATGAGAGAATAAGCTGTTTCTACATAGCTAATTCTAATTAGAACTGTCAAGCTTTTAAGTAGAAGCACTATTTTCAAAGTCTTCGGAATAGAATATCTCTTTGTTAACAATTAAAATGCTTTTTGTACATCATGTAGATATGTAGCATTATTCATATGCACTTTGACACCATTAATATATAAAGCCTTATGCTCCAACTAATTTCATTCAATTATAGCGTAGGAAGAGTTTCTGACCACTCTTCAGAAAGCTGCAAAGCATTATCTCAGTAATGACTCATTTAAAAAAAACTTTGTAGAATTTCTGAGCAAGCAAATCTATCCTGTGAAGACTGAAGTGAATGCACTGATTCACAACAGGTATGACAGCATATTCAACGATAAACTTTGGGGCCTTTGTATTTTACTGAGAATATCAAAGAATGCTTAGGACTATGGTAATCAGCTAAATAAGGCAGATATTTTTGAGAAGAAAATAGATGATTCATTCAGGAGGCTTGTATATTTTCTGCAGATTTAGAAATGGACAGCTGAGATTTCGAAGTAAGTCTTTGCACATTCTGAGGAAATCAATAACTCTCTGAACTGCCACACAGCCACTTGCAAAACACTCTTTCTATGGCTGTTACCTTTTACTCATCACAAAAACTTTATCAGTGTTTGCTGATTCAAAGTGGCAGCAAGCTTTAGCAGAGGTCACTCAATGGCAAGAAATTAACTGTGGTGACACAGACCTTCATGTGCCTTTCACGAGAAGAGAAGCCCCCATCCACTAGAAGTAGAAAACAGATGCTAAAAATCATAATTTCAACTACATGAGAATTGCTCTTTGTTTTTATTACATCTAGTTAAAATTAGTCTTCTGCTGTAGGCAAGTGCAAAAGCCCTAGTCACTGTATTGGTGATATGATCAGCATCAAAACTGTTCTTTGGGCTGTTGGATTGGCTCTTTACAAGTCCCCACTGCAATCAATTGAAGGTGGTTTCCCAAGCAGAACCAGAAGTATAGCTGTATCTTAACAAGAGTAGTAGCAGAACTATGACTACACATTCACCTTGCTCTCAAACTCTTCTGCTTCTTTCAGCTCACGGGGATAACCATCAATCAGAAATCCTTTTGTGTCTCCTAAATTGGTGATCATAGCTTCTTTCAGTAGCTCTAGGACAATACCCTGCATTGGAAAGAAAGGGAGTTACTTGATTAATTGATTAATAAGAATAGCTAGTATCTTTATTTGCTACACTGACTTATGCCCTTAAGAATCACTCTGCTCTGGTTTGCTAAAACCTCATCCTGTGATTGCAGGTGTTTCTCTTTGGTACCTACACACATTTTGCAATCCTAGCATTGCAACCTATCCTTGAGGTTCCAAAGTATCCTCTAAGTAGTTGGGGATATTTTGTAGTTTCAAAATTAATTTTAGTGTCTGTAAAACTTTGTGGGCACTGCTGCATTTTCTAATCTAATTGCATTTGTTATGTCATTGTTGTAATTATATTACATGGAAAGTGTTAAGAGACCCCATCTGATCAATCTCACTGAGGAGCAAAGCAATCAAAATCAAGCCTCAGCATAGCTTTTAGTTTCCCCTGAGCAGCACTTCCCAATTTCTTTCATTAGTAAACACACTCTACAATCTAACTGCACTTGCTGAAGACCCATCAAGAGTTCAGGCTGCAGACCTGCTATGTAAAAGTCAAGTCCAGCTGAGAACAACACTGTCTTCGGGGTCTCCATTAAACTGCAGTCCAGCTGCTCTGAGATATCAGCCAGCTCTGCAGGGAACCGCTGCAGGTATTGTAAATTAGAGTAGCTGCTAGAAGTACCAGCTCTGAATCTGAAATGCGAAGCTATAAAACGTACATAAAGTTTCTGTTTCCTGTACTTATTCTTACATATTGCAATGCATAGCACAGCATCTGTCTCACTGTATTTCACGATTCATTTATATGGTGTATGGAACTCAAATGTAAATTACTCCAGGCATAGAAGGAAACAAGTGCCACATATCTGGCAATGAAGAAGATTCTCTCTCAAGTTGCAGATTCCTTTTCCTTTAATAGGAATCATCTTTTATTCTCTTATTTTCACCTTTTTAGACAATATACATACTACTGCCTTTGTAAACTGTTAGGACCCCAAATAAAATTGTATCTTACTCCAGGCACAGGTTCACCACATTCCATGATGTCTTTGATAAATTTACTTCTCTCTGATAGTGATGACAACTCATTTTGGAGGAGGTCAGCAGTGGACAGATGAGTAAATCCATATTTCTTCGCTAACTGTTCACATTGGCTGCTTTTGCCAGACCCAGGGCCACCTTTGTGAGGAAGAATATAAAGAATTACAAAGGAATAAATATCTTTCTTTTCTCAATTTATAGCAGCTAAGAAAATTGAAAGAAATTGATGACTGCCTACTTTGCCTTTTTTTTTTTTTTTTTTTTTAAGCACAGAAACTCTACACTGGAACAAGTCATATACTTCCCTTCTTATACCCCACAAGGCTGACTCAAGAAGTGTGTATTGAAATCAAGGAATCAAAACAATGAAATGTTTTGCAGAAGAGAACTTGTTCCTAAAGCACAATTACCATGTTAATGAAAACCATTAAACAGACAGGGAGCAGTTACAACAAACATTCGCAAGCTGATCTTGCTAATATTGAAAAACATAGTAAAATCCCTGCAAGGGAAATATTTTGCCCCCACTTGTGGCATGGAAAGATATAAACAGAGTTGGTGACACCTGTCTGCTTACAGCGCACACATGTGGAAGTGGAGCAACCAATCCCATTTGCACTATGGCAAATGCAAAAGCAAGGCTTCACTGTGCTTGCTGCCTTTCCCTCTAGCCAGATGGCTCCCACAGGTGCTGGTACACCCGCTGAAGCAGCTAAATGCGGGTGGAGGCCTAGTCCTACTGCCCCTGCAGTTGCAGATTTGTCTTGCTCTTTGTGCACACTGCAGGGTGGTGTGAGGGCCCGGTGCTCTGCATGCACCTTGTCACCACTCATTCTGCTTGTGTTTAGCTAAGAACTGGAAAACCACCTTGAGTCAAAGCAGACTCTGTTACTCCGGTGAAGCTACTGAGGTGATTCTTCCCCTGGCTGAAGGAAAGGCACCTGCTGCTCACCACAGCTGTGGGCTGGGCACTCCTCTCCTCCCCCACAGGTGACAGCAAATGTGAGCTGGGTAGGTGCTGCTGCTGAAAGAAATATCTCAGGAGATGCACCTGTGTCCTCCAGTAGGACAGCTGCCACTGCACCAAGAATCCTCAAACACCACCTCTTTGGCAAGTGTCCATTCTGAGGTCTGCTCATAGATGGTGGACACCTCATGCTCTGTGTGCTGGCACTGCCCTATCCCATCTCCTCATAGGAGGTGGCTGCTCCTCCCCCCTTGCTATAAAGCCCCCTCTGTGAAAGGCACAGCACCTTTTTAGCTGCCTGCTGAACAGGCACGGCTGCCCCACTCTTGCTAGAGAGATCAACAAAATGGAGGAAAGTTATCTCTCACGGATCCTGCTCCTGTGGTGGTGATCTCCAGAGCTGCCGGAGGAGCTGAGGTGAGCACCTGTGGGGGGAGCAGAGGGGTCGTGTGTGTGCCTAGAGTGGGGGGAAGTATGGAGAGTAAATTCACATCAGGAAATAGAGATTGTGGGGAGAAATTATCCGGGTGTGTGGCAGTTGGAAGTGCTTTTATGATCTTTGATGGATTTATTCAGAAGAACTGCTGCAGTAGGAGGTAATTATACCCTTGCAGGTAGACAGGGCTCAAAATCAAGAAGTAGAGCTAAGACTGAAGAACAAAACAAAAGATAAAAGTGTGCTTTACTATATAGTTGTGGTTTTTTTAAGCATATGACTTGTGTGTTTTTTGAGATTCAGAACTATGGCTATTTGGATCCATTGTGTGGACTTAAGATACTAGAAAATACGGGATGCTAAGCAACGTGATTTTCCTTTTCTATCTTTCTGTGAATGAATGTAGGATTAATGCTTCCACCATGTAGTGAATTTAGCATCATCTCATCCTGACCAGAAAGTTTTAGCTTTGGCATTCAATTTAAGAAATAACTGCACTGAGAATATAATCTTCAAAAATGTTACAGTACTGTAGCTGAGAATAAAATTTGGGTCATAAGGCAATAGCAAGGAAGGAACAGTTTTGTCTAGAGTAAGCTGCAGTCTGCTACTTCAGATTCACAAACATAATTATCAACTTGTGGTGTGAGATTCACACTTGCACTATGATTTTATCTAGAAGTGTCTTTGTCACAGTTATTTTCTTTCCAGTGTAGGTTACATGTTGTTTCTCTGTTGCTTTAAGATGAAGAAAAATTTTCTTTTGTAAAAGCAGTCATTGGAAGAAAATAAGGTCTGTGTAAAATTAGCTATGGAGAAATAGATATGGAGCCATAAATCACCTGTAAGTGTCTGTAATGATAAATTATTTCTGGTCTTTTTTTTTTAGATTAGTAAGTTTGTGTGTGCATGTGCTTGATTACATATTCTGTCTTCTGGCTTTAATTCACTCGCAGAGCAGTAATTTCATGCTACCTATTTGGTGTACACCCACCCACCATTACTAAGTTAAAAAAAAAAAAAAAAAGAAGCTATAAAAGTTACTTTATTCTGCTTCTTATGTAACTTCTTCAGTGTCTCTTCACATACTAAATAAAACTAGCTCTCTTGCAGAAATGACAATGTGAGAGCAATTTTAGGTTGTTTAGCTTGAAGATAAATACTTATAAAAGCTAGTACGTTTCTGTAATACCTCTGTCTTTTTAGTATTTCAAAATAGAATGCTATCAAACATGCAGGACATATGCCAAAATAAGCATTACTATTCTGCCAAAACATTCAAGTTGCCATGTTTATTTTCATAGAAAAATTCCAGCAAAGCTGAAATTAAAATGCTGAGCCCTTCAAAGAGCAAAAGATGTAATTAAATAACAGCTATGTGGTGGAAGTGATAATGTTTATGGCCACTAGTCTTAATTTTGCATCATTTGATGAGTAGCAAAGCATCCTATTGCTTGACAAATGTATGTGACCCACTTTACATATTCTTGTGTTTTTCATAGTGACAAATGAGCTTGCAACTCTTGTTTTCTCTGATTTAAAAAGAGATTGAATGCCTCCAGGCATTTCCTCATTCCTGAGGTCTGAATGCGTACTCAGTGCTTATGCCAGCATTAATTTATCTTGCTGAAATTCAAGTATTAGTTAATATCTTAACTCCCTCTGAAGGCTGGGATGTAATGTGACTGCAAAAGAGCTATCAAGGTGGGAAAGGATGGTAAAGAGCATTTCCTTACTAATTAGTACTTTCCTGCTGCTCAGGGTGTGTGCTTAAAGGAGTGCTATATGTGTAGCTTCAACAACACAAACTCTACAGTTATGAGGCTTATCAACCTGTAGTATTGCACAGAAGGTCTTTTTATTGAATCTATGCATCTTTCTAAGAAATTTGAGAAAAACAGTCTAATTTATGAAAATCTATAATGAACAACAGCTGCACAGTATGTGTAACAAAAGCTATTACAAAGATGAGAAGCCTTCACTAGAACTTATTACACTGTTTTTCAAACATAAAAAAAACTTGAGGTGATGAAATTTCCACAATAGCTCAGCTGTCCAGAAGAGGAAAATAGGCCCACATTTTTGTTATGAAGGCGTATGACTCTTCATGAACACTATCAATTTTCTGGTATGTTGTCATCTTTTACTCTGCCTGCATCTATTTTGGACAAAGCTGGTGTTAACCTGTGACAGACTGATTCACAGCAACTTGCTATTCAGAGTTAGTCATGTTCTTTTCTGATTTTTCAAATATGACATGAAGTTAGAAGAGAAAAAGTGTAGAAAATACCCAGAGAAACTGAATGTGCTATTTCCTGTAGGAAAATGTGGAATTCGTATGTGAGTTTGAACTTGAGCTGTGGTGGGCTTGGGCACAGTTCCTATAAGCATGGAGATGCATGACCATGACCATGGGGAACTAATGACCCAACTCCTCCTCGTGAAGATCTGAGGTTGCCAAGGCTGGGATGACCTGGATAGACCTTGATGAGATAATGGATGGCTTCCACCAGCTCTTAATTTTACTGGTCAGGGTCACAGCTGTGTTAGTGCAGCAGGGGAGCTCTGTTGGCTGCATGGCAGCCAGGAGCTCTGCAAGCTCCTGCTGGAGCTGACTACACAGCTTCCTCCTCAAAAACAAGGCAATGGGAAAATGGAGCATGTGTGAGCTGCTTCAGTGAGGGACTTGAGGCATTCCTTGAGCCAAAGGCATAATTGCAATGGTCAAAACAAACACATGTTATTACTGAGTTTGCACTCAGGATGTGTTTTATTAATAGCAAAACTGCAAACCACTTTTTGTTGGCCTTTACTTACAGAATCTAACTACTAGCAGTTCAATGCTAGCATGCTTGTCTGTTGTTATTACTGCTGTGTACTATATGTATTGCTTTAAAGCTCATTTATGAACTTAAAAAAAAAAATCGTAAATTCAGAAATTAGGCAGGTGGCATCACTCAGTGAGATTAACCTTGGAATCCTCTCTATCTCTCTCTGTACTCTGATACAAAAAGTAAGCAAATACTCAGAACTTGGGCGCTACACTGAGCATAACATTATATGTCATTCTACATATTGTTCTTCCTGTAGACAAGGTTATGATTTAAAGGTTTGCATACCATCTTAACACAGGTTTCTGTTCCATATTATATTGATTCAACTGCCTGTGAAATTGTATAAGGAGATCTTAGGGTAAATAACTTTCTGGCAGCGCTGCTGACTTAGGTGGTCGCCTTTCCCAATTTAATTATTGGCTGCGGGAGTGCTTCATGGAGAGTGGTTCAAAGGCAGAAAAAGAGGTCTCAGTGGGTGGGGAGAGATGACAGCTGCCTGAGCAGCACTTCTGAATTTTTAACTGCAGCCTGCACTAGATCTGTGAAAGATCTCAGTTTAAGAAGTCAAGCCTTACACTCACTCTACCTCAGGCCCTTGTCACCCCCAAGCTATGAAAGACTGCAATTCCAGGCTTGCAATTCAAGTGTGCTGGTCTGGCCTGGAGCACAAGATCACAAACATGAATTGATGGTAGAGGAAGCTGGGACTGCTGCAGGGAGCAAGCAGGGTCAGGAATAAGCAGCGCGAGCCATTTGTGAGCTGGCTTTGCTGTCAGAAGCATTAGCAAAGCAGAACGGTCATACAGACAGTCTGGGATGTCTCTGTTTTAAGCTTGCTACGTATTATGAGTTTATTGTATACCAAATAGTATGGACATTTACATAAAATGCCAACAGCAGGATTTACAAGAATATCAAAATTTATTTTAAAATGTTTTAATTTCTAGACCTTGTTTTTGTAATGAGTATAATCTTTGTAAGATGGGAGAGTGCTTCTAGGTGAAACTTAGCTGTACAGTGCAGCTCAGAAGTTGGAACTGAAAGTAACAGAATCTGTCAAACTATTCTTATGTTCAGACTATGATTTTGGGGGGCCTTGATCAGTTTGGCAATGCTACCTGAATTATTTATACAAATAAAAAAAACTTAGCTACAGAACATGGCGTTTGGAAGCTCCTAAGTACCACCTCATCTGTTGTTCAGGTATGGTTTTAGTCTGAGTGAAACCATATGAGAATGATACTGCATTAAAAAATAAATAAAATCCTTTTTTTCTGAAAAATTATTTTAACCAGAAGACATCCTGGAGTGCACGCTGGCAGTGATCTGATGTCCTGGGGACATGACCCACAACATCACTGAGGTTTTTCTCTTAGAGAAAACATACAGGTTCTCCCTACGTGGAGAGTCAGAGAAAGCAGCTTTCATCCCTTTCCACAGCTGGCACTTTGACTGATTTGGGTTTAAATTGTCAGCACTGCTCATGCTCTGCCTGTCTGATTGTAGAAGGACTTTTAATACAAGTACTGTAGAATAATTTAGGTTGGATGGGACTTCATCTGGTAAGTTAGATAAGGTTGTTCAAGGTCTTTGGACAGTGATATATCTTGGACAAATAGTGTTTTGTTGTTGTTCCCCCACTCCCCTCTGTATGCAGAAGCTAGTGTTTGCAGCTGATAATACTTTATCTGCAAACGTAGGTGGGGATAATGTCTTCAGAGTGCCAGCTGGAAAGCTGGTCCTATTTATCCTCACCTTAAAACACTAAGTTTAAGAGTAAGCGGAGAGTTTGCCTCTGATGCAGTAAAATTCCTGGAAATGTTCTGCTTAGGTTTCAGCTTCAGCCAAAGCCAACTGTGGCTGTGTCTTACAAAACTACTGTGAGAGGATGGGGAGGGATAATGTACCCACTAATGCTGTTAGGAAAGACAATTTTCTGGATGTGCTATGGTGTATTACATTAGCTAAGTATGATAAAGTCATGAACTGATCATTGTGGTTAAGTCTACTTTTCATGTTGCTCTGATGAAAGAGTGGAGTTTTGTTCTTGTTAGAAGAACTCTGCTTGATTTTAAAGGAAGCAATGTTTCTTTCCAGGTAACTAGTACTAAGCTTTCAGTTGGAACTTGCTAATCTTCCAGTTTTAATGTGCTTTTTTAAAGGTTCTTCCATGTGTTTGTGGCTTATTTTAGTCCCATTTGTATAATACTGAACATTAATATGGTGTTCTTCCTCAGTGAACTTCCAGACCTTGAATCTGCAAAGCCTCACACTAAGCATTGTGCAAGGTAAGGGCATGTGAATGGCATGCTAAGGAAATGCATGAGTGAAATCTATGTTTACAAAAGATGTTTTACAAAGACCTGGTTTTTCACTTGAAGTTATGAATAATGTCTTAACTAAAGCTGGTGAGTCAGCTTTGTCACGAGGTCACCCAGCAGTGCTGTAACTGCACAAGAACTGTGATTGTTTTGAATTAGTTTGCACATCAATGTATCTCCTGCTCTGAACTTCACAGGGTGATTGTTAGCACAGTCATTCACAGGTTAAGAACGTGATATTACATCGTAATTCCTCTTCAAAAGACCGAACAACTATGGTTGAATATGAGCAGGTGGTGTGCCCGGGTGGTCAAGAAGGCCAATGGTATCCTGGCTTGTATGCAGCCAGCAGGATCAGGGATGTGACTGTCCCTCTGTGCTTGGTACTGGAGAGGCTGCACCTGAAGTGCTGTGTTCTGGGTTCCTCAGTACAAGAAAAGACAGAGGCCCTGGAGTGCGTCCAGAGAGGGACAATGGGGCTGTGAAATGTCTTGAGGAGTGGCTGAGGGAACTGGGAGCTTGTGGGTGAGGTTAGTGGGCATGGTGGTGGTAAGCTGGCTGGTGAACTAGATGACCTTACAGGCCTTTTCCAATCTTACTCATACTATAATTGCACTGTAGATACTCAGCTAAATAATTATGCTAATCTTTAGAAGAAATCACATACTTATAATCAAAGCTTTAAAAAAAACATGGATTTTTAAATTCAGTTAGACAAAAAATTCTACTTACCGACTATAAAAAAGATGTTTGATTTCTTCAGGTCTTCTGAAAAATCTAAGATAAAAAATAAAAGTCATTCTATTGGCAACACTTACTCGTATCTTGCTAACTTTCCACACAGTGAAGTAATCTATTTTTTTTAACTGGATTTGCTTTCTCCTCTGCGTTGCAGAAGAAACAATCACCCTGTTCATTTATCTCCCACCCTTGTAGCTGTTACTGAAGATAGGATTTAAAAAAAAAAAAAAACAAACAACAAACTTGAAAGCTAGACTTTGCATATATAAATCATCTTAAAAAAAAAAAAAAAAAGAAAAAGAAAAAGAAAAAATGAATACATGTACCATGATGTAATAATTTGCCTCCCAGCCCATTGCATCTTTCTTTGAATATGTAATTAGATCATAGCTGGTACAGAAATTGGTCCACATCCCATTCAGATGTTATTTGGTGTGCTACATCAGAGATGCAGCCTTAAATTCCCCTGAATCTCAAATTCAGCCAAATAATAATAATAATAATCTCAACTGAAATCCAAGCATCTGCTATTTTAGTTCCTACCAGAATTCTGGTGCTACCTTTTGTTTAAATTGTTGGGTGTCTTGTTTGTTTCTGGCCAGCTCTCAGTCACTACCCTGTTTATACCAAGGTAGAGGGTGGTCCTGCACCATGTGCGTCTGCTGGAAGTTTGTGTTTGAGTTAACTACTTGCAACACACGCTCATTTACCTCATTTAATTTTGTTTCTTATGTTGCATAGAAGCATCTACATCTCTTGTAATATGTTGTTAAATTTAAAAGGTTTAAAAGGTAAATAAACTCACCTCCCGTGCTTTCATAACCAGAAAAACTTGACTGATCCTCCTCCTGTTAATTAAGCAAAAATTGAAATGGATTTTTCTTGCAGAGTAGTTTGCATTTCTTCTACTTACATATCTGTCTGTCTTCTCCGTTTTCTAACCTCTAAGCCTTAATCTATGTTGAGAGATGGTTTATAATGTCGCTGGTATGCTGTTTGAGTCTGTAGAACGTGAACCTGGAGAACCCAAGGTAAATGGGGAATTCACTGGCCCATTTTTTTTTTTTTTTTGTAAGGAACACCTTGGTGTGTGTTCCCGTTTCCAGCTCTGCAGTTCCAGTCTATCATGTAAGCAGCCCAGGTGCATGCTGGATTGGTTTTGAAGAGTGGTTTGATAAGCTGTAAGATATGTTATTATATATAATAATACATGTAATATATATATATTATAAGCTACAGTGATGGAAAGGCAACACTGGAGCAGTGGTAGAAGTGAACTACAATGAAAAGACAAAATTAGTCTTTGGTCTGAAACAGTTTGAATTTGTTGACCTTCAGAATACACTGCAAGATGCAACTTGTTACAGGGGCTGCTGAACTACAAAGAGGGATCAGGCAAGGGAAATGGAGAACTTGGTATGTTTTTTTTTTTTTCCTGATGCTCGGTCATCTGGAATTATTTTGCCATGTACTGTATATATAACCACTGAAGAATTATGGATACTGACCAGCAAGAGAGTCAGAGCAATTGTTCACTGTTCTTATAAATAAGAGCTATATACATATATATGCAGGACATAGGCTGGGTTAGTGTCAATACATTAATATAATCACTGCCATAATATAGTCCGTAAAATAATCATAACCTTGACAATAACATGCATATCTTACAAGATCAATCTCTAATATCAGCACAGTACACATTATGCTGGTTCTCTCAAAATAAACATATTTAGAGTGGACAAGGTTATGTCCAACACTAGCATAGATTTAACAGGCTGTAGTTGTTTGGAGTTCTGCTTCAATATGGTGTCAGAAATAGCCACCATCAGAAACATGTATTGCTGTGTGGACAGATGAATTGGAACGAGCAGTGTGGTGACTAGAAGGGACAAACTACTGGCTGCTCTAATTCGTGGGGCTCCTGTGCTGCACTTGTGGATTTCTCCCTGTCTTCCCATTATCACTGAAACACAAGCACTCTTCATTAGGCTGAAGAGCCATTACATTGACCACATTTTGAATGCTTTCATTCTGTGATTCTCAGCCTATTATACTGCAGCAGAACTGCTTTAACTTTGCCTTTTTAAAACATACTACTAATAAAAGAAAGTTTGGAGGGGAGTATTTTGGAGAAATAAAGTAAAAATAAAATGCAGTTCAAGTGACAGTATTAACCATGCATGCTTTTTCTTTGAAGTAATAATACAATAATACTTTAGACCTTGCAGAGGACGTTACATACAGATTCAGCCTTTTATCATGCCTTTGAAGTTTATGAATGCAAATAGTTCTAGGCACAAAGTTTAAAGTTTCTTTAAAAATCAAGATCGCAGTCACAAGTTTACCCTACAATCAAATGAATGAGAAAGTACACCTTGCAAGTAATGCAGTTGCAAATAATGTATTTCGTTCTACCCTATAATTGCAGAATGGAACTATCTCAGTAACCCCACTGGGCTGCTCAGAGCAGCATGGGATAATAAAAGACTGGACTCTGGGAGTCAGCTCAGCATGCAGCCTGGTGTGAGTGGAGCCACTGGCCTGGGGCAGAACAAGCTCCCCATATTCAGAGAATAAGTCACTATCAAAACTTTGTTTACACAGAGATTTCAGTGGCACCCAACTCGGAGTGGAAAGAGGTCCTGACAGCTTGTCTCTTGGAGAGCTGTGAGAAAAGTCAGGAGGAAGAAGAGTAAGGCCACAGTTAATCTGGCTCTGATTATAAGGTATTCCTCTACAGCTGAGAACCATCTCACCCCTTTCTTCCCAGTCTCCAGTGTTTAATTGAAAGCCAGGTGAGGAACAGAACTTCTGTTAATGAGCTCTGGAGAAAAGTGTAATTTCAGCTGCCTTTAAAGCCAGGTAACATCTACAAATATTATCTGGAAACATATCAGTCAGTGGGGCACAGCTGGTCACATAACTGCTTTGTCAGTGTAAACAGTATATTGGATTCTATACAGCCAGCAAACTTCTCCATCTGTCTCTAGCTGATATTTGCCTTCAGAGTTGGAAAATGCAGGCTTCTGGCTTGTCATGTAACTCGTTATCAGTAAATAACTGAATGGCAGTGGGTACGTACAGGTTAATGAGTATAAGTTGTGCCTATCATTGCTGGATGTGAGGTTATTTCCATAATAAAACAAACTGACAGAAAGTCACAGTTTGCAACAAGGAGATGATACAGAATTCTCCAAATCTGAGTTTTGCTATTAATGAACTCGGACACTTAGAATATATCACTTCAGAGAAAGCAGTAAAACATTTTTTTTTCTAGTGGGACTTTTTTTGTTGGGATTTAGATATGATTGCTGTGAATGTTTGTTGCCTGAGGTGAGAGGTTTTCTGTTTCAGTCTCTGTTCCAGTCTTTTTTTTTGTTCCACCCACATTAATAAGTTCTTATTGCCCTATTGTTGCTGCATGCTTTGTGAAAATAGTGGTGTGAAGTGCATGATACATCTTATTCAATTTTCAACAGATATAGCAGAGTTCCTCCTAGAAACTTTTAAAAGTGCACAAATAACCATGGGTTAAGGAGAACAGAGGCAAAGAAACAAAACAATTATGATTAAATTTTCTATTTGCATCAGGGAAAACCTTCGGAAAAGAAAATGCTATGAGTAGTATAGCAGAGGAAGGGAGAGAAATTGCCTTCATTAGTCAGTGCTAAACAGGATTATTCAGAGACACTTAACAAACCTACCTTAATAACACAATGTAGAAAGCTCTATATCAGTAAAAACAATGACATTTGCAGGGAAAAGCACTTAATATAGCTCCTTTACAGCACTGCATCAGTTCTCAGAAAAGAATTTATCTTTAAGCAAACCAGTTCAGGAGGAATGTGACCAAACAAAGAAAGTTTATAAGAAATTGCATGGCCGATTTTATTTTTAAGAACTGGGTGTATGCTATCAGGTAGAGTTTGGTCAGTCATTTTTATAAGTTACTTTGGATATAATTATATTTTGAAGTGGTGAGTCTGATAACATAGGGAGGAGAAGAAGCTTGTGTGAATAACTTTTGAAATGTGCAGAAGGTGGGCGTTTATACTATCTTTCCCATGCTACGAAGCATTATGGTTATATGAATCAAGTGACACGTAGCTACAGAGGGATGAGCTCCACATCAGCTAATAAAGCAGTGTTCAGTGAAATAAAGATGCAGTACACATTGAAATCGCAAACAGGAATGTATCTGTACATACCAAGAAGAATTCAACTGAGAGCTGACAGCCAAAGTTACCAAGGGCAAAAATAAACTAAGATTAAAAAGGAGGCTAAGCTATGTATGGAAAGATCGTTCAGTTCCAATCATTGCTGATAGCAAATCCTGGAAGGAATACTCCATCTGATGCTTCAGCAACTCAACCAATCTGTATTACAGATCTGCATAATGTTGAACTTGGAAGTAACTTCATGTCTTTCTTCAGTGAGATTTTCCACCCCCCCCTTCTGAGTTATTTGACAGATTTTAAAAAATACATAGCGACAGGACCCTAAGTGAGGCTGATCCGAGTCTGAAGGCAATCTGTATGTTATTAGCTGAATATTTTCCGTGTGTGTGTCTGTAATACTTGTGCAATACTGGCAGTTCAGTGAGCAAATCCAAATATATGCTCAAAAAAAAAAAGGGGGAGTGGTGTGGGGGGGGACGAGCTATCTATATATATATGTGTGTGTGTGTGTGTGTGTGTATATATATATATATATATATATATATATATATATATATATATATATAAAAATAAAAAAAAAAAAATATAAAAAAA
>JAOWBP010004015.1:23231890-23275467 GCA_028571105.1 Tragopan temminckii
GAGGGGATAGGAGGCGGGCGGGCGGTGGCTGCGTCCGGACTCGGAGTGCGAGGCGGCCCGGCCCCAGCCGTCGCTGTGCCGTGCGCCCAGCAGGCCGGGCCTTCCTGGTCGGGCTGGGTGCTCTGAGGGCTGTCTGCTGGGCGGTGTGGGAAAGGAGGGAACGGGCAGGCTGAGGGCTTTAGAAGGCGACGTATCGTAAGTATTGTGTAACCTCGTAAGCGGCTTAGCTCTCGGCTCGAGCTTTTTTTAATGTCCTTTCGGCGATTTAGCACTCCGGTATTCAGTTGGTCGGTTATGACTTATCGTTTCCAGTGTAACCCTTGCACTCTGTCATTTGTCCGCCTGCTTTCAAGCTTAATTCTAAAGATACGCTTCCCAAAGAAAAAATGACTTATTTAACTGTCGTAGGTGGAATTGTAGAATCACGTTAATCAGGATTCTACGAATCATGTTAAAGAGGAGAATGATGTTTATATATCTATAAATATATGCTCAGGTACTTGGTTGAATCGCAGGCCATAACCATGTGTGTAATACTGCAAGTGTGTAAGTGTAGACACGCGTTTTTCTTTCTTACATTTCAGATCTAGTATTGGTCGTGCATTACAAAAAATTTCTTCTCGTGAATAGAACAGTGATGCAGTGGCACAGCTGCCCAGGGAGGTGGTGGAGTCACCATCCCTGGAGGTGTTCCAGATCCGTGGGGATGTGGCACTGAGGAGCACAGTTTAATGGACACTATTGGTGGTAGATTACAGTCAGACATAATGATCTCAGAGGTCTTTTCCAACCTTAATGATTTTATGAAACAATACAAGGGAAAACATCTAATTAAAGTGACTCAGTAACATTGTGTCTTGCATGGTGAGTAGCTCTTGTTGCCTGGATCCAGGCACCAGGTATCAAAAATATGGACTGGGTAACAAAGTAGAAAGGAATAGGATGTGAAACTAAGGAGTGGTCTTCCTTTAGTTCTTTTGATTACATTTATTTTATTACCAAACTTTTTCAAGTTTAATAAAAAATAAGATTTTTTTTGTTTTGTTTTGCATACATTGTTGTTGTGGAGTCATAGGTTGTCACAGAGTTCTTTAGAATGTTGATTAAAAAATGTACATCTTAAACATCTGAACACATTCATCTGAGGCATAGGGCGTGTGCAGCTTGCAGTGAATGTTGGTGTTTTTTTTCTGAGTGTGAAGAATATTTGTGCAGTAATTAATTACTGAAAGCTACAGAGCTCTTCACTATTTAAGTAATTAAACACCCAGATACAGAATCACACCCCTGCACCATTCTTTCTTGGTTATTGATATTGAAAGAGAAAATAAACACAACTGTTCCAGTGTGTCAGTAGTGAAATAACCTCAAGTGTAGATGGAGAACCCTGAACTTAGTGCCAACTGGCTAAATACACTGTTATTCAGAGCTGTATGGTCAAAGTAATTAAAGCCTATAATCAAGATACAGCTACTACTTGAAGCAGCTGTTGTCTTCAGAATAATCCTTTTGTTCTTAGTCTTCCACCAGCATTCCACAATTGAGTTCTGTTTTTGTTTTGTGTACAAAGCTTAAAATTTATTTGACTGGGATTTATGTAAGATTAGCTTTTTATAATTATATTTCGATTTCTCAAATTACTTCATTTAGACACGTTCATAGGGCAAGTATTCAGGTGTGTGGGAGCAGCCCTGTAAAATGATCTGATTAAAGGGCTCTGGGGACATCAGCTGAATGAAAATATTTGTTTATTTTAACATCTGTTGAAATGTTAACTACCACAATTAGATGAATGGAAACATTGATTTTTAGCTTTAATTAAAAAATTAAAAACAAACAGAAACAACTATTTAAAATCTACTATGTTTTTTAAGAAATACTTTGGTAAGCTTGCAAGGTTACCTGAACTCTTGGTGTTTAATGTTTCTTCTATGTGTATATACAGGCCTTCTTTGGTAGGCATCACGCAAGTCTTATAATGCCATGGAATTCTGCTGAATAATTAATAGCTTGTTGGTAACGATGCTTTAAAATATTGTTCATGCTTTTGTGATGGCTTACATGAGTTAGTTGTGGTTTTTTTGGTTTGTTTCTTTGTGTTGGTTTTGTAGTTCCAATGGTGAGCAATAGCTATTGAATAGATATCTGGCAGAATGAGGTGAATTTCATCCTTCATTCATTGCTTTTTATTGCTTGGAATATTTCATTCAGAAATGCACTTTTGTAAAGTAATTAAGCCTAAGGTTTTAGTAAGCCATTATACCAAGCCTTAAATCAGCTTTAATTCACCGTGATGACTTTTAAGATAAGGTTTTATTTGAAACTCACTCATCCATTTTTAACATTTGTGTAGACATTGCAAAATGTACGAGACAAAACGTGCATAAATCCTTCTGTTTCCTTTCTGGAAAGGAACTTCACAGTTCAAACCAGAATTTACAGTATGACAAAGTTGATGAGTTTTTGCCTGAAAAACTGTTGTTTTTGTATTTGAAGTCTTTCAGCAATACTGCAAGTAGACACAAGCTGAGAAAATATTTTTCCCTCTGCAACTTATATTCAAGAGTAATGCTCTTTAAAGGTTCTTTCATTGATCAGGGAAGAGAATTTAGGCACAATTTGGTCAAAAATCCCAAATTATTTACTGTTGTGTTTCTAGCCTTGTGGCCTTAGGTCTTTTATTGTAAAGCTGTTGACATGCACAAAGATTGAAAGATATGTATGCACGCTTGAATATCTGTGTACATGTCATATATATATATATATATATATAATATTTCTATTAAAATATTTTATACATTCATACGTAAATACATATATATATATATATATATGTATATGGATGAGACGAATCTTCATATGCCTTACATTATTTTTATAGGTATAATATATAGTTGCAAAACATAAAGCATTTATATAGTCTTCAGTAATCGGAGAAAACTGAAATGACAAATGCCTTACTACAGGACTGTAGAAATGAAGACCAAGTCAAAGATAAAAAGCTGGAAGTTTACTGGGAAGTGTGTATGAGATGCTTACCAGACAAAGTTTTGTTCTCAATCTCCGCTGCTGGAGCCTTGGATTACCCAGTACTGAAAGCAGTGATTGGTCACGCAGGTGAAGAAACAGGTCTAGAGCTGCCAAAGCAAACAAGAGAAGTGGAAAGACAGTGCCAAAGGTTGCAAACAGTTAGAAGAAAATGCATTGCTGAATTAGGGTGGAAGTTTACTTGCGTGCCGTGGTAAAGGAAAGAGATTGGATGGATAATAGGGCAATAAACATTTAAGGCTTCTTTGACTTCAGAGATCAGGGTATCAATAGCAATTATTTAAGCAGCAGAACTGGAGTGAAAGTCAACTGAGTACTTATGTAACATAATGTACCCAAGTTCAGTTTTTTAAATTGAAATAAGAATGGAAAAGTGAATGTATTTAGCATTTCTTATTTCTGATGTTTCTGTGTTTGCATCAGGGTCATTGGAAGAACTCAAGCAAGAGAGAAGTTTGCTGGGCATTCCGTACTATATGTGAGTTATGAGTTTCAGCTTGCTTTTGATATATCATGTGCCTGCTATCTAGTATGTGTCTTTGTAAATAAATAAAAGCAAGATGAAGTTTCGTTCTGCCTTGAAAAGCAGGTCATGTGGCTTCAGCACACTTCAGCAGTATTGTTTAATAACACTTTCCAGAACATGCAGTCCTGGGTAGGCTTGAAAGCTGTCACTTTCTTTTTTTGCCTTTTGAGTGCCATGGTAGAAGCCAGGAAGATGAGTAGTTCAGTCAGATGGCTTTGCTCCACTCATTTAGGTTTATGCTCTAAAACTCAGAAAAATAGAGGATTGCATTTCTGTAGAACTCAGCTGTATTTAATTTGGACTGTTGGTTCCCTTACTTTTAATAAGTTATTTATTTTAACATTTTTAAAAGGCACATTCTTGTAAAGATGGTATATTAGATTTCTACTATTGCTGCATACTGTAAGGAATTGGGTTTTACTCATTCTCACTTCTGTTGAAATGTGCTGCCTTCGTCTTGGGAATCTCAGCTTCTGGATCTTGGAAAATAAAGCATCTGAAAATGGCATCACTCAGCAGCAATTGTCCACACCTGGAATCGGTTGGCGAGATAACAAAAGAGGAATTGATACAGAAGTCTCATGTGAGTTGTAGCACATTCCTTCCTTCCTATCTCAGTTAAACGTCCTCATGAATTTAGTTGCACAGCTCATCATTTATTGCTGGGCATAAAATGCCAAAAAAAAAAAAAAGTGCTAAATATGGAGTAAAATATTCTTGTGCTGCTGTAATAACTTTAAACTAAATATGGTACAAATAAAGGACTTTAAAGGTGAAAGTCTTTTTTCCATACTTAATATTTAAGAGTATATTTCCCATCAGTGTTTTTGATAAGCAGAACTTCTTCAGATGCTGCTGTTGTGGCAATTAGTTATTTAGAATGTGGAATTGTAATATAGAATAGGTAGTATAACTGATGTTTCGAGTGGAGACTGTAATGGAGAAATGATTTTTGTTGGATCACAGTTTATTTCCTGATAGAGGAGCCACAGGTTGAAAACCTGGCTGAACTCTTGGTTTCTTGCTAGTATTAATAAAGAGAACAAAAGATTTTGTAACTCATTTTAATAACTGGGAAGTGATAAAAAGTCAACCCTTTTCTGTCCTCGGTACTGTATTTCTTTGTAGAAGTGGAGCAGTTGTTTGCTGCTGAGGGCAATAGCTTTTCCCCAGCATCGTATCTTCTTTGTAAACCTTTGCAGGGAGTGTTGAATGTATGGAGATAGGAATGTGCAGGTGTTATAAGTTCCATTTTCATTTCTCTTGATGTTAAATTGATAAGCAAGACTAATTTTGATGATAACGTAACATGAAATATATTTATGCTTTATTTAGAGGAACATTGGTTCAAATGAAATCTCACAGCTATAAGACTTCACTAGAGATACATTAAGCTTAAAATTGGTTTAAGAGAAACAAAAATTGAGCTAGTATCAACACATTTTTTTTCTGTATTAAAGATTAGTTGATGGTTGAAATTCAGTTGATAGTTGGTCTTACGGTATTTTCTCTCAGTTTGTCTTGATGTTGTGCTTTACTGATGACAGTAAATAAAAATCAGTCTTTGCTTGTGTGTTTAACTGAACAGGGCACTTGTCAGGACTGTAAAGTTAGAGGACCCAACCTTTGGGCATGCTTGGAGGTAAGTGGCTCAATTGTAATCTTTTTCTGGAAGGCTACAGATAGAAGTTGGTAGTGTTTTTTGTTGATGGAAGGAACAATTACACTGAAGTTCTTTTTCTTGCAATTTACTGTGTTTGAAATGAGATTTTTTGTAAGAAGCCAGCATATTAAGATTTCTTCCTGTTTTATAGCTTAAAAAATAAAAAAGTAAATCTTTCCATCATGTCTGTAGATAATAAGATAATATATTGTTCCTGAGTAAATTAAGCTACTTTTTCTAACCTTCTCCTACAATTTTTAATGACAGCATCTAGCGGTAAATGCTGGCTTCTTAAGACTATCAAAACAGATACTCTGAATTTTGATTCTTAAAAATAAGTAGCACTCTCTCCCTTTTTTAAACATGTAGAAACATCCTTCAAACTTATCTGAATTTTGTACTGTATTTATGCGATATATAGTTCTGTCTAAAATGTATTGTTACCTTTAGGCTTTCTGTCTGCAAAAAAAAAATAAAATTAGTGTATTTAAATAAAAAAAGTCTGGAACTATTGCTTCTGATCCGTACTGAAAGGAAATTATGAGGCTCATTCAATTTTTAAAATGTCTTCTGAGCTATTAAAGCCTAGAGCTGTTTCCAGAGTTTGATATTTTACTCTAAAGGCTTGGCTTCATTTCTTGACAGCATTTGTTTAAGTCCTATCAGGAAGACTTCTAGGCTGAGATGGAAACCTTTAGGTGTATGTATGAATACTTTTAAAAATCTACATCATTATTTACTTTTTAAATATACTGTAATGGTGAAGAGATCAGATTTTGTTCCTGATGAGATAGAAAGGAAGGGGAAAAACAGCCATGTTTGATGTCTTTTTCTTTGATTTGAAGTTTAATTACATATAAAAATCCTCTTGGTGATAGCAAGACAAGTAGGAAGAGGTATTGAGGGATGCATGAACCTGGCAGGTGGGGAAATGCTGTGAAGCTTAAAGCTTGTTTTTTATTTCTCACTTAGAACTCTTGGACTCTTATTGAAAAACTTAATTTCATACCAACAGTTCCAGTTGAGTTTTCTGATTACAGTAGTACATTTAAAGTTTCATGCTGTGATACATCTCCTCTTGGATGAATTAACATCTTGTCTTCACCTTTTGTGCATAGAAAAACAGCGAGCACATGGTGAGATCCCAGCATGTTAACTATCTGTAACCTAACCAACACCTGTGATTATTTAATGTAGAAATTTGACTGTCCAGCTGCAATTTGATTGCATAAATTAACATGCTTAGAGCACTATACAGATAACATGCTGTACCCTCTTAAAGCAAATGAGGAATTAATGAAAACTGCTTGAAGATTGACAACTGCGAGATTTCATATTCAACTCAGCCAAATATGTTTTGCAATTAACAAAATTAAACTCAACAATTGAAGTCAACAATTGCTTTGGACCTTTTAATTAAAATGTAGTGAGTATCTAACTATATAGTGCTGGAAACCTTTATTTAAAGGTAAAGAATCAATGAGTAGTGAGATAATTCTATGACAAATAGGCCTTGTTTATAAGGGTATAAAGGCATTTTAATATAAATATGTCATGCTTCTAGTCTGTGGTAAGTCAGTGTTTTTGACACTGAGCTAATATCTTCTGTCACAGTCTCTATCAAATAATGAGTTGTAAAAAGATATTTTGACCTTAATCTGAACTAAAATATCAAAATTAAAAAAATAAATCCAGAAATACTAAATGTCTAATGCTCTCCACCAGTGTAAGGAGTTGAGTTAAATCTTGCAGCATTCTTACTTAGCTTCAGGTAATATTTATTTTAACACTTACTGTGCATGTCTCTTGGTTTCTGTAGGAACATGCGAGTTTGAAATATTAGTGCATTTAAAATGGACTGGCAGTGTGCTCCTATTCTATTAACCTGTTTGACGCCACTTTTTAATTCTGTGTACTTCATATCTTATTCAACAGAACAGATGTACGTATGTTGGCTGTGGTGAATCCCATGTCGATCACAGTACCACCCATTCCCAGGTAAGCGTATTTGCTAGTAACACAGTAGCTTGAAGCAATGAAGAAGAATCACAGAACTTTCTTACCCTGTTTAATGAAGTCGATAATATATCTTGGCATAACACTTTATTTTTTTTTTTCACTTATAGGATCATGTTTTACTAGCATAGGGATGTGTGAATAAAATCTTTGTGCGGCTGCATAATTATTTATGTAATTCTGAACGTAGAGCTCCTATAAAGACTGTGGTGAATATTAAAAGGAATAGTAAAATAAACACAAAAAAACCCCACCCACTTAAACAGTGATCATTTTCAAGATCTGTAGACAGAAGTCTTCTTGAGTACTTCAAGTTCTATGCTGTGCTTTCGTCTGCCGGGATTATGGTTGCCTGACGAATGAGAGGAGGGAAGTTGTATTAGCGAAGACAGAGTAAAACACTGATTCTTAATTCATGAAACTGGTGCTTTGTTTCTGTGTTATGGTCCCTGTTATAGTGGCTTCAAAAAACCCTGTAAATCAAGCTGAACACATCCTCTCCTGCTAGATTTTGATTTTAGATCCAGGTTGGTAGGAGCAGTGGTGTGTGTGCTGTGTGTTTGCCAGCATGCTGAGTTCTGGCTGGGCTGACCAGCTTGAGTGCATCTGTTTGGATCTTAAACTTGAGGTTTCTTCAGTGCACATACATGTGTGACTGAAACCTTTGCCAAAATGAAGCAAATAAGCTGCATCACTTTTTCTTAATAAATAGGAGAAGAATTTGGGGATCCTGATAGATGAAAAGCTGGATGTGAGCCAGCAGTGTACTCCTGCAGCCCGGAAGGCCAGCTGTACCCTGGGCTGCATCAACCAGCAGGGTGAGAGGTGTTTGACCCCCTGTGTTCTGCCCTTGTGAGGCTGCATCTGGAGTATGTGTCTGGGCCTGGGGCCCCCAGCACAGGAGGGATATGGAACTGTTGGAGCGGATCCACAGGAGAGGAGAGCCATGGAGCAGCTTTCTTGTGAAGGAAGGTTGAAGGAGTTTGACTTGTTTAGCTTGGAAAAGGCTCCAGGGAGACCTCATTGCAGCCTTCCAGTATTTGAAGGGAGCTTACAAGTTGGAGGGGGACTAACTTTTTACATGATTAGACTGCTAGGACAAGGGGGAATAGCTTTAAACTAAAAGAGGGGAGATATAGGCTAGATGTCAGAAATTTTTTACTTAGAGGGTGATAAGGTGCTGAAACAGTTTGCCTAGAAAGGTTGTGGATGCCCCATCTCTGGAGACATTCAAGGCCAGGTTGGATGGGATCCTGGGCGGCCTGATCTAGTGGTTGGCAACCTTGCCATGGCAGGGAGGCTGGAACTAGATGACCTTCAAGGTCCCCTCCAACCTAGCCATTCTGTGAATATGCTGGGAACAGAAGTTGTTTTATTAACATATCCTACTCACTGGCTTTCTGATTAAGTGAAATTCTTGCCACCAATTTACAATTCATCTGTTGCAGAAAATAAATTGAGGGCTGCACACCGTAAAATTTTTGTTTTTTAATAATACTAAGGAAGAAAACAAGCAACCAAAAAAATCCCCAAACTCTACAACTGATGAATATTAATGAACAAATAGCATGCTTGCTTCTAACAGTAAGTTTTGATTGCATTTTACCCCCACTTCCGACTTTTTTTTCTGATGCAGAGTCTACTGCATGTCTATAGACATCAGTATTGGATTAATATAAATCTACATACAAGTGTACCTCTTTAACAAGCTTTCTAAGCTGAATCATAGTACTAAAGCCTTTATATAAAGTCTTACAAAGAAATCACTTATTGTGCAATTGGAGGGCTACTTAACTACAGTCCACATTTAATATTAAGAAACATTATTATTTTACAAGACCGTATTAAGAGAGGGAACTTGGAAGTCAGGCATCCTTGCAGCTGTGGTATTATTTTCCTAATTTGTAGAAAATCTCTCATCTATAAAGCTGGTCAGTGCTGCCATATACACTGAAGGGTGGTGAAAATCTTTGGAATTTAATAGCAGTTGCGTGTGATCTTACAGTAAGAAAATAAGTTCACAAAAGAAAGGTGAAAGTTACAACAGTGAAAATATTCTCCATCAAAATTTTGTGTGTCCATAATGTGAACCTGTCATATGAAGAAGTAATTGAGTCTAGAATTAGTGTTTGTTTTGATAAGAGCAGCTCTTACTGTAAGTGGGCTAAAAATCTTGTATTACTCTTCTAATTGCTGTTAAGTGACCAGTGGCCTGAATTTTATACAGCAGACCAGTAGAATAAAACATGATCCTTACTGTGTGGGAGAAGGAGACTACTGTTATGACCAATAGCAGACATACTTGGAAAATGAGTTTATTGCAAAATGTAATTCTTCTGACTACAGTCAGTTTTCTTGCTTTTATAATTACACAGAAGCATATCACACACGTATGATAGTGGCTTGGAGACTGATTGTGTGTTGTTTCTACTTTGAGTGGCTTATGCTAATAATGTATTGCAGTGTGTTCTAAAATTGTACTAACCAAGTTGCTATAAATATTAAGTATCTTAACATGCAACATGCACACTTATTTCATTATTGAAGATCCAGTATTTTAATACTTCTGTTATTTAATTATGCTAAATCTGTGAATCATATTCTTGGTTTTTTGCCTGTTTTAGGAGACAAAACACTGTCTAACTGTCAACCTTACTACGCTTCGTGTTTGGTGTTATGCCTGTAGTAAGGAAGTGTTCCTGGATAGAAAATTAGGATCTCATTCTCCGTTGCCCAATGCAAGACTGACTCAAACACAGGAAAATAGTGTGCAGGTATTTTTTTTTAACTCAGTGAAATGGACAGCTGTAGCTTTGCAATAAACTTTGTGACTTCTCTTGTGAGACTGACTTTTCTTAATTCTTGTGACTATACTTTCTGCTCATTTCTCTCCGTTCTTATAAAATTTTTCTGAAGAGACAATGCCAACCTTACATGTTCAGACTCTGTAATCTGTGCTTCCTAAGAATGCTGTTTTCATCCCATAGCCTAATTGTTTATTAATCAGTAAAAAACTCTTAAGGTACAGAAAAAGTACTGGGTTAAATTTAAGGCTACGAGATGGGAATGGTTCACCTATGCTTCCAATTCTTTCATCTCTTTTAAATGTATAGTTGTTCAGCATATATCTGGAAAGTGGGTGTTATTTCTTTATCGTGTTTAATGTGCTTACATAAAATTGATGAGTAGCTTGGTTAATACTGATAAAAGTGCTGTATTTCTTAAAATATCTTGTTTGGGGAATAGAGTATTGGGAAAGATGATATGTAAGTTGTGTGCAGTGTTTTACTATTGAAGATGGAAGTGGGACAGAAAGATGAGTAGTTTTTTCAGTACATGTCAGCATCTCAATTGGAGTCGTACCATTGGATTTTTTTGTAACATCTGCTAACTAGAATTTCTAGTGACTTGATATAAAGCGAAGTCTAGACTTCTGAACTTCTGCACTGTGACACTTAACCTGGTTTAGTCTGCCAAAGAAATAGGTATGGTGTACAGAGAAATCAGCAGGACTTTGTCTATCTCACACTTTGTGTAGAATTTTTATGTGCTCACAAAAAGAGCCTGTCAGACAGTAATTGTTTGCCTAATAATCTATTTCTGCATTTGTATATTTTTGTTTCTAGAGTTTAATTTGTCTTTCTTAAATGTAGTGAGCCATCTGGTGGCATATCAAAACCACAAACTGTGGCCTTGATGTGATAACTTCTGTCAAGGAAAGAAAACGCTATAGCTTGCTTTGTTTCAATCTTTCAGCTATTGTCATAAAATCATGCAATGTTGCAGCAACTAATATGAAAACAAAGATGTATTATTTCATGGTAAAATCTATTAATTGTGAAATCCTGGTATGCTTGCTTTATGGACAGTAAGATTTTGAAATTCATTCAAGTCATTTTTAGTTACTAATTGGCAAAGTTAAGAGGGAAATGGATAAATACAAATGCATACACTTTTTTTCTTTTTCTCCTTATAAGGATTTTAAAATACCCAGTATTCCCACACTGAAGATTCCATTATCAGCTGTATTTGATGACCTTGATATAGAAGTGGAAGAAGATGAGTTAAAGACTAGAGGTAATGAAAGTAAAATCCAACACTTTATTGATCTTTATTGCATATGTCCATCTCCAGGTCTGTTCTCCAATTATATATTAGTTCTGTTCTAGCTGGAATCATTACATTGAACTGGTATCACAAAGGATATGCGTATTTGTTAGAAAGTATTTCTAACTCTCATTTTCTTAGTAATACCTGACCAGTAGACTTTCAAGGTGTCTTGAGAATCTAATGCATGTGTTAAGACAGTTTGTTTTCCTTCAGTGACAGTAAGAGTTATTCTGATACATGGATCTTATTTCTCTTTTACTCATCTGCTATTGGTGTTCTCTCTGGCAAGTCTGCTGACATTGACCAAAAAGCCTACTTTGCTCCTTCTGTTGTCTGGCACAGTCTTTATGGATATATCACCACCCACTAATTTGCCATCTGCCCTAAACTCATTAAACCATGTGTTTTATTCTTAGTTATTTTTTTTCCTGCCAATGTGTATATATGAGGTTTTTTTATTATCCTGTGAGTATTTCTGGGAGTGTAAATTGTATGGAAGTAATGTACAAATGGAATTGTGCTATACTTCCCAGTAACATTGATGTGATTATGTCCTTACACCTCAAATTTGAAGAAAAAAACTAAAAATTCTTTCTGTATGTTTTTGATGAAATAAGCATTGAAATATTTCATCATGAGGAAAGAAATCTCTTCAAAAACTTCACTTCTAACATTGCAGGCTGGAAAACTTTGTTAGACTGTTGTCTTATTTCTTTTAAATAGCTGCAGATATTTCAACAGTCATAGTTCAGGATTGTTATTACTTTCACGTTTAAATAAGAATGACTGTCCTTTCTGTAGCGAGTCTTGGAAGGGATTAAGAATATGCAGGCTCAGATGTGGGACACAGGACTGTATTTCTACTCACACAGACAGAAACCTTTTACAGCTTAGTGAGAAAATCCCTTTAATTAAAAAAAAAAAAGTTCACTTTTCAGTCGAATTTTCTAATATGCATAAATCCATTGTTAAGTTTTACTTTTCTGATATGGGCCAGATCAGGGTTACCCTTATACTTAAAGGATTCTGTTAGAATCAGTGATGTTGATTGCTAAATGTAACTTTATCTGCCTTACTGATTCTGTGCTGGTGTTATTATTTTCCCACACAACAGCAGATTTATTTTGAGGTGAATTAGTTTATTAATTTAACACTTCAGTAGCTCTGAATAGCAAGTGGTTCAGATGAATTTTTCCCTGAATTGAGATTGTATGATAATTATGACTTCTTTGAATAGCCTCTCCTCAAATTAGAGAGCATTTTTGCTTGCCTCCGCAATCACTGAAAGAATATGTTAGTTGTAGCTTTTATGTGTGTGGGAAAACTATATGTGGATATCAGTCAAGAAAGTAAACAAACTGGGCTTGAAAATAAATTCTTTGTGGTAATCTAAATTGAGCAGTCTGTGTATAACAATAAGGGTATGTAACTGGCAGAGGAGAAGACTGGTTCTAATTTTATTATGGCTCTGGTAATGGGTAGTCACATGGCAAGTACGTTTTGACTGTTTACTATCATTTAAATGTTAACATGAACTTGACGAAACAGTTAAATCTTCGCTTTGATTGTTTCGGTAGTATGATTAACTATTTTGAACGCAGCATAGAAACAATTTAACTGAATGTGTAAATCATTTAAGTTCTACTGAAGTATAAATGTTTGACAACTGTATTTTAAAATGACACTCTGCAACTGTCATAAAACAGGAAGAATTAAGATGAAACATGATCTGTTTTTCTGAAGTGTTTTACCCAATACCAAAATGCTAATTACTTTTTCTATCTAGTAATCTAGACACAGGGCTTAGGAGTCCTGTGTTTCTTTTAGTTAAAACTCTGCATTATAATGGACTTTGTAACTGTGACGCAAGCGTTTTAATTAGCACATATTTACTATGAGATGTTTTTCTTAGTATGCCTTAGATTAGCAGACTTGCTGAATATCTTTTTTTTTTTTTTTTTCAGGTCTAACAGGATTAAAAAATATTGGTAACACTTGTTACATGAATGCAGCTTTACAAGCTCTTTCCAACTGGTAAGCAGAATGGTTGTAAATGAGATTTGCTATTTGCTTGTGCACATATTTTCTCAAGGTTGAAGTATTTTGATGGGTTAGACTATTGTAGATGAAAACATGTATTTGTTAATTCTCAATCTTGCATACTATAAGTAGTTGTGTCATTGATAGAAAAAATATATTGTGATATATGAACTAGTCTGTTTTTTACTTGTTTGATTCTAATTCCTAACTATCTTAAATAAAAATATGTGGTTCTAGAAATCGGAAGAAAATCTGATGAAAACTATTCCTTTTTTTTTTTTTTTCCTATGGAAGAAATCATATGAAACACACATGAGTAAGCCCTAATTGAAAAAAGAAATGTTAAGATCAAAAGGTCCAAATTTTATCCCTACAAAGAATATATGTAACATTCTATTCTAAATCATTTTAGAAATGGCTGGAATACAAAATCTTCTCATTCCAAAGGGGTACCGGTTGACAACAGAAATCTACAAAAACTGAAAAGAGAAACTTGAACTCTGAAGTTTTTTGCACTAGGAATGGTTAGGCTAGCACAGTACTTAAGATTGTATCGTATGCTTTCTGTGTGCATCTGCTTTTGACTGCCAAGATAGGTCACAGACTTAACTGGACCTTACTGAGAAGCTCTGTAAGGAAGAGGAGAACAAAGAGAAATCTCTCTAGGAGGTAAAGAGCAGACAAGGCATCTAATCATGAGGAAATGATTCTTTTAAGAAATTGCAAAGTTAACGTACACAGCAGTATCTGCTTTGTTGGCTAAAACTAGGTCCAATCTGTGTGAGAGACATCCAGAAGGGATGGAAGGAGAGAAGTTAGGGTGTGTGAGATAGTGACATAGCGTGAATTAAACAGGTAAATTGTTCTTTATATAGATATTAAGGCCAAGTGCAAGGTCCTGCACCTGGCTTGAGTTAATCCCAAACATAAATGCAGTCTGGGGAATTGGTGGACAAAAAAACTGAATGTAAGCTGGTGATGTGTAGTTGCAGTCCAGAAGTGTAGTTAGCAGGTCAGGGGGGATGATTCTCCCCCTCTGTTCTGCTCTCCTGAGACTCCACCTGGAGTACTGCATTCAGCTCTGGGGCCCCCAGCTTGAGAAGGATGTAAAACTTTCTCAATGGGTCCAGGGAGAGGCCATGAGGATGATAGAAGGTCTGATCAAGGATGGTCTTGAAGGTCTTTTCTAACCTTAGTGATTCTGTGATAGAGAACTGGAGCTCTTATCCTATGGAGACAGACTGGGAGAGTTGATTGTTCAGCCTAGAGAAGAGAAGGCTCTGGGGAGATGTTATAGCAGCTTTTGCAGTACTTCAGGGATTCCTATAGGAAAGACTGGAGGAGACTCCTTATGAGGGATAATAATGATAGGATAAAGGAATAGTTTTAAACTAAAAGAGGGGAGCTTTAAGTCAGATGTTAGAAGGAAATTCTTTACTCAGAGGGTGGTGAGGCACTGGAAGAGGTTGCCCAGACAAGGAGGATGTTTGATCTAGATGATCTTTAAGGTCCTTTCCAGCCCAAGCTATTTTGTAATTATTGTTGTAGTGGTACATATGTATTTCTGTCATTGCTAGTAAATGTTGCCTTGTATTTGAATCCCGTTGGTAGATTCTGGTGCTTCAATAAATGTCAGAATGCATTAGAAGGGCAGTGTTTGCTGTACTTCTGAAGTTGGCTGAAGCATTTAAGAATGTAGGATATTGAATTGTTCAATTACATAGTAATACTGCTCTTCTTTTAATAGTCTTTTATGAAATGTGGATTTACTCTTCTATTTCAATGTAATACTAAAAAAAAAAATTTTTCTTATCTTTTTAAATCAGCCCACCTTTGACACATTTCTTTCTTGACTGTGGAGGCTTAGCCCGAACAGATAAAAAACCAGCAATATGTAAAAGTTACCTCAAGCTGATGACAGAACTCTGGCACAAAAACAGGTATTGCAACACTTTGATGATAAAATGGTTATAAATAAATTCTGGAGTCATAAAGGGTGGATTAATCTGTCGTACGCGTCTGACTTTTATTTTGTAGATATCACAGAATTACTCTCCTAAAGTAAGGAACTCTATCCTGCGTGATTTTTACCATTCTTGCAGGCAGTTATCAACATCTACCAATGACAGGACAAAAATTGATGTAATTTGCAGTAAGGAAGATATGACAAGAAATAAGCAATAAGCTCTATAAAAAAAAATGGCACTGAACTTTTAATAATAGTTTACATCTGTCTGAAATGCATCTAAAATATTTATCATTCCTCTGTCCTTAAATCTATATCAAATATCAATTGCTTCGAACTCCTTACATGGTAATTTTTGTTATCTTCATCTAAGAAAATACAGGTATGCATAGAATGTTAAAGAAATAATTGCGCATCGTGTCAAGACTACGTGTGATCCAACATCTGATTCTCTTACAAGAAATGTAGTATAAAAGGCCTGATACAGTTTTTGTCAATTTTCTTTTTGTATAGTTAATTTTAAACTAAATTTGTGTTTAGTTAAGATTAACATTGTTGATGTTGTACATATCATAGTTCAGTTGCAGATTAAGTTATTATCCCAGTAAATTTGGAAAATTCTACCTGAATGCAGGCTTTAAAAAATGGGTATTTATGTAATTTAAACTTTTTTTTTTAGGCCTGGTTCTGTTGTTCCAACTGGTTTATTTCAAGGAATTAAAAGTGTTAATCCAACTTTTCGAGGCTACTCTCAACAGGTAAAACTTTCTCATGTGTTTTATATCACCAAAGCTGTAAAATTGTCTTCTATTTTTTAATTTAAAGCTTGAAATACCATACTTTTTATATCTATTTAAAGCAAATTCAAGCTATACATTAATTCACCTACAAGTTACATTTTCTTAATTTGAATTTTCATTTAATAATTTAAAAAAATACAGTGTATTGTACAAGTAGCCTTGTGGGAACTGTAAGTTGGTAACCTATTAAATAGTCATGGATTATTTTGTAATAAAAGGCATTCTTCAGTTGATCCTTCAGATAGTATCTTGCTTCATTGATACTGTTTGTAGTACTTTATTAAAAACGTCTGGGCTAGAGGAGAGATTTAACCCCTGTAGTTAGAAAAGCTTACTAACATCTTCACCAGATTTCAAGAACCAGCTATTACTCAAAGGAGATTTGCTGTTTCAATTATCATGTATTGTACTGGTGAGAGGATGAGAGGATTAGAACGTGTTTCGATGTCCAAATGCTGTGTGGAGCTTTAAAGTAAATGCTTAAAGAGTAATCTCGGTGTTTTTTAATTTACGTACTTTGTTTTTTTAAGAGTTGCATGAGTTCCTGGAAATGCAGAAGATCAGTCTTGGTAACTGACATAAAGGAATCTATAGGGAAACTTAATTCTTACAGCTTTGAATGCTGAGGAGAATCTTTTTATGTGGCTAGCAGCGCTTGAAGAGAGATTTTTAGGTTCTGCCTGGATCGCACTATAACTTCACCTTAGTAGGTTTCATGGCAACAATTAAAGCTAGATTGGTCTTAAATGACCAGCGCTCTTTTATTGTTCATCCTCACAAGTTGGGTGAACAGTGATTTTGCTAAAGGAAGAATGGTTGTCAGTTAATCTGCATTTTATGTTTTGAGTCTTTTTTTTCTTGGAAAAGGATTTCCAGCAAGTGAGCATTGATTTTTATTTTTTTATTTTATTTATTTATTTATTTATTGGTAGTGGAAAAAAATATCTAATGCTGTAATTTTTAAGAAAATAACAAAATTCACTGATTTTTGGTATAAAACAAAAGAATGTTTTCTGGTCAGCAGCTGTGAGCTTAATAACTAATTGTTTTGATGGGTGGCAATGATGATTGTTATGAAAATGATTATTATGAAATACAACAGGGAAAATGCAAGCAATTGTAGTTGCCAGGAAAAAGAGGTTTTCTCCTGTGGTTACTTTTATTAGATATTCTCTACTGTCAGGAACCCAGCTATTGCACATATTTTTGAGATTTAGTGGTTTTTAAAGTAGCATTTCCAAACATGGATAAGGCTTGTGGTAATACTTGACAGCTCTTTGTGGAAACAGTGATGGTTCTTGAGGAGCCTAGGCTTGAGAAGAAAAATTAAGCTCTTACTGACAGTTTGATGAAATTGGAAAGATGTGCTAAGCAGATTGTAAAACTTTTAATAAAATGCTTCCTTGCTCCGTGAGAGCAAGGCACTAATTACTTTGCTGAAGGCACAGCATAAAAAAACATTCCATTACCAGTAAAGCTGGAACCTGACCGTACTGTTGGTAGTTACTTGAATTATATTAATTGTACATAAAAACTATGAAAGTATTTTTGTTAAGTTGTTGAAATAAGTTTTCTTTCAATGGGAGTGTTTTGGAGGCAATTTGTATGACGAGAGTTCTTGTGATGTGCAAGAAATGAATATAGGAATCAAATATGTGGTCTGGAAATGAAATTTATTTTGAACACCAGAACTCTAAAGGAGTTTACCTTATTCTTTTAAATTTTTTTAGGCCAGTAGTCAGTTTTGTTCTCGTTAATCAGTATCCTTTCATGATTCAACATAAATATTTTCCAAATATAATGGAATAATATTGTAAAACATGTTTAAAATCCTAGGATGCACAAGAATTTTTGCGTTGCCTAATGGATTTGCTTCATGAAGAACTTAAAGAACCCCTTGTGGAAGTGGAAGATGCACAGACTGCGAGTGTTGAAGAGAGTATGGAAGTAGACAAGAGCCAATCAGATGTAGGCTTTCAGCCGTGTGAATCCTGTGGTACCTGTGATAAAATAGAAAGTGATGCTGTTTTCAAACCTGTCTTGGAGGATCCTGCAGAGACAACCATGTTAATTCAGGATGATGAGAATAACTCAATCACATCCAAAGACTGGCAGAAAGAAAAAATATCAAGCAACAAACTTAACAGAGCAAATTCTATGGAGGATTTGGAAAAAGATACAAACAGTACTTCAGAAGCAAATGAATTTTTAAATAATCAAGGAACTGTCAAAGTGCAGATACACAGCAGATTCTCAGGTAATGTATTACTAATCTGTCATAGTCAAATTCTTAGCTGGAATACCTGCACAAGTGGAAAAGAGTTGGAGAATACAGTAGAGAGACATAGGTCAAGAAAGCTGGCTGGATTTGTTTGTAAGCAGTGCACTTCCTTAATTTATTTTTTTCAGTATATATATCCTGAATTCAGTTTGAATTCCCCTGGAAAGCTAAAGATTTGTACTGGGTGAGGTCTCAGATAACTCAGAGTAGAGGGTTTTTTTTGTTTTGCCTTCAAGATGTGTGAATTGAAATTTTCATTCCTAAATGTCCTATGACCTGACAGTGTGGTTAAATAAATTGCAGACCCATTGTGTGAGTTCATTTTGCAGTGAATTTTTTTGCTGGAATTTATGAAATAGTGCAAATCTGACTTGCAGAGTACATCAATGATGTCCACATGAGTGATGTATCTGGAGCCCAAACCCTGTCATCAAATGAAGGGATGAACACACGCCTGTCAAGCAGTCCTCCAAAATCATGCACATCGTGCTCTTCATCAACACCAATCCACAAAAAAGGTAAATGCCCTTTTTTTTTTTCCTTCTTTCCTTGTGTCAGTGAGTTGCTGTATTTTGCAGTTTTCGTTTTGTTTTTTATATCTTTACAGCAGACTTCCAGACTTGGAAGACTTTACTCTGATTTCACATTACTGTGTAGCAATACAGTATTGCTCATAATGGTTGTAGAGTTTGATCAGAGGTCTGGAGGTCTATGCAAAGAGGCTGAGATAGTTGGGGTTGTTGGGCCCTGTTGAAATCTTATAGTGGCATTCAAGTACCTGAAGGGGACTTTCTACAAGAAAGCTAGAGAGGGATCTTTATTGGGGATTGTAGTGGTATGGTGAGGATTAAAAGCTTTAAACTTTATTAGTTATATGGAGATAAGAAGATTTAGATATTGGTAGAAACTCTTTATGGTGAGGCACTGTCACAGGCTACCCAGAGAAGTTGTTGCTGCCACATCCCTGGAAGTGTTCAAGGCAAGGTTGGGTGGGGCTCTGGGCAAACTGGTCTAATGAGAGGTGTTTCTGCCTGTGGCAGAGGCATTGAAACTTGTGATCTTTGACTTGCTTTCCAACACAAACCATTCAATGATTCTAACTGCTTGAAGAACCTATGTGGATTGTTGGGTAGTAACAGTAATCTGTGTCATTTCTATGAAGCATTTAGTAAATAGAAATGGGGCCTTAGCGCATAATCTAATCCTAAATAGATGTTACTTTTGATTATGTTGTTCAAAGTTGAAGGAAAGTAGAATCAGTGGTCTTGCATTAACTTCCTTATTTTATTTCTGTTCTTCTACAGTCTCAACTGTATCATCACCAAAGAGGAAGAAGTGCAAGAAGTATAGGAGTGTTATCTCTGATATATTTGATGGGACTATAATAAGCTCGGTACAGTGTTTGACTTGTGATCGGGTGAGTAAGAAGGGAAGGGGGAATTTCTTTAATGTTTTTTGTTTTGTTCTCAATACACACAGCTATGATTTTACAGATACATTTGTTTTCTGGTAACTGTTCTCTTGTGGCAGACATTCCTCAGAGGATAAGACTGTTCATGCTTGTTTACTCGAATGCTAATAGCTGCTACCATGAGGATCTTTTGTTTAACTCTCTTTCATTGAACTGGAAACTTACTCAGAGCGAAATAATAACATTCTGAGAATTGGTTTACAGTAAAGATGAAGGAAAAACTTTAACAACTTTGTTTAGATATGATTTGTTCCCAATTAAGTTCTGAATATGCTAATAGTCATACTTGCTGTTGTGGTAACTTCACAAGCACATCATGATAAAAATAAAAGCTCGTAGTTCAGTCATGTTACTTTAAGTCTTACTGACAGATTGAGGCTGAAAAAATTTGTCTGTGGTAAAATCTAAGTAAAGACATTTACATGTAATATGGGTCACTAACTGCTTTCTGCAGTTGTCTTCTACTACAAGATGTGTATTAGAAGAACAGCTGATTTTCTTGCATTATTTGCTTATAAAATTATTTGGAACAGCACAGATGATCACTTAAAAATAATTATTAAAAAAAAAAATCAATTACCCTAAGATGTATAGTGGGCTCCTTTCGTTTCAAAGTAGTAGCACCAAATAGTGGATATCCAAATCTTTGCATTGAGGGCAAGTTTCTCGGACTGAAACAGGATCCCCAGGGCCATGATGGCAGCACCAAGCAGCTGCTAGTTGTTAAGAAGCATTTGGGCAATACTCTCAGAAATATGATTTTTTAAATTTTTGGTGGTCCTGTGTGTGTGCAGCCACAAGTTAGATTCTGATCCTTGTGGTTCCGTTCCAGCTCAGGATATTGTATGAATGTTTTGTTTAAACCTCACTCTAACGCAGTTTCATGTCCTTAAGACTCCCCTTGTTTTAGAACTAATAACACTGAGACTTCGGGTTGAGCAAATTCAACAACAAAGTACTGTTTGTGTATAGTTGATGCTTTTACTCTGTGACCATATAATTGTTAAATCCAGAATGTGATTTTTCTACCTTTTTTTTTTTTTAAATGAACTCCTCCTTTAAGTGGTTTTAACTTGCCACCAAGAGTAATCTGCGTCTATACAATGATTAGTTACTGATAATCTTTATGGAATGTAATTGCTGTTTCTGTTAAATCTTAACTCTGTTTTATTCCATTTGTTTTTTCCTTTAGTTGTCTGTAACCTTGGAGACTTTTCAGGATCTGTCCTTGCCAATTCCAGGTAAGGAAGATCTTGCTAAACTCCATTCTGCAAGTCATCAGACATCTCTAGTCAAAACAGGGTCATGTGGAGAAGCATATGCCCCCCAGGGCTGGATAGCTTTTTTTATGGAATATTTCAAAAGGTAAATGATTCTTACCTTGTTTTATTTATTTATTTATTTTGAAATCCCTGCTTCTGCTCTTCCAGCAGAACATTTGTTGGTTTTCTTTCTTTTCTGTCAATGATGTTTCAGGTTTGTTGTCTCATGTGTTCCTAGCTGGTTTTGGGGTCCAGTTGTAACCTTACAAGATTGTCTTGCTGCCTTTTTCGCCAGAGATGAGCTGAAGGGTAAGAGGTTAATTACATGAACATGCTGCTTTTTTCTCCAGTCATGATTTAAAATAAAAAAGATTAGTATATTCTTTGCTTTATCCAATTAAGCAAAGGCTACCTATTAAACTCTAATACAGTCATGCCTTTCTCTGATGCGGTCAAGGTAAGCTTCTCAGTCACTGGAATATTTAGGCAGGAACTTCCCATGAAAGCTGCTTTAGAAATGTGAAGTGAATCTCAATTTGATATGATTAAGTGATAGCAACTGAAAGTTCATCAGTATTTCAGAAAACACTATGTTGTCATCTTATAACCTTAGTTTGGTCTGGGCAAATTCTTTTCCTTTTAAATAATATAGCATCATCTCTTCAGACAGCATATGCTGTGTTGCTTTATAGTTAAAAGCATAAAATGTAGAACCTTTCTATTTAATTGATGTGTCAACACTCTTACAGCAGTAAAGACAAATTCTCTTGAAGCTTTAATGTGTCTGATGTTTGCACTTGAGGGATAGACGCTTGGATCTAGAGAGTAATGACTGTTTTTCTCCTGTCTGATGTTTGCAGGTGATAACATGTACAGCTGTGGAAGGTGTAAAAAGTAAGCTAGCTTTTATCTCTTTTTAACTTATTTTAATTTGAGTGCTTTATTGCTTCTGTTAATCAAAAGAAATTTATTTTCTTTGGTTATGTCACAGCACTTCTGATCTTTTTATATTATTTTGTTTGGCCAGAAGTTTAGTATTACAAGGGTGCTGTAGCTGGGAAGCAACTATTCACTGTACTATGTTGCAAACCAGTGTGCTAAATTCATTTTTGTTTCTTATGATTCTAGACCAATCTAATGACCAGTCTGATTTTTTTTTTTTGCTTGATAAAAAGTTTTTAGCTCTGTATTACTGCCAAGCTTGCATTGAGATGCAGTAGGTCTCTTCAGTGTGTGTGTGATAATAAATGAATATCTATATTGATAGAAATATACACATGCACATTAAGTGGTCCAAAGGCTGCTCAGGGCCCTGTCTGGAAAAGGAGCACTATTCCTTGCTGTGTAACTGGTGGTCTGCTGTAGATAACCTCTTAAAAATAAACTTTGTATGTTTCTTTTTTTTTTTTCTTCTGCTGAAGGTTGAAGGTCTTTTCCCTATGCTAAGATAAACTGTTAGATGGAATTAGGTTGTTTGTAGTTACTGCTGAAAAATTCAAAGCAGTACACATTGTCCTTTTCTTCTGAAGCATTGTTGTTTATATCATTTTGGCTTTTTAATGTCTAGCCTACACTCTAGAAATATTTTGTCTTACTAATCTTCAGCTTAGATTTTCATTGTGTCTTTTGCTGATCTAATACACATGCACAAAAAAACCTCAGAACTAAGTGTGGATTGATCTTTTCTTTACCTAGGTTAAGAAACGGAGTGAAATTCTGCAAAGTGCAAAAATTTCCTGAGGTACTGTTACTACTTAGATTTTAAAACACTTTTTCTGCATGATTAGGAATGTGGTAAAACTAATGAGTTGCATATGGAAAATTGTGTTTATAATGTGACATGATGAAAGTGTATCTTTGTGTTCGCTTTTTTTTTAAGAAGTGAGAAACATTAGGTTGTTCACCTTGAAAGAATGTGAAACTGGTGCATAAAAAATAAATTCGCAAGAAGACGTGCTGGGTTTTTTTCCTCTGTTGTTGTTGTCAGCCTGCAGAACTTAATACTCCGATCTATTCTAGCTGTGCTATTTAACTTATGCTGTCTTTTTCAATAAATCATACTTGTAATTTTATGTACTAAAAATAATCCAACCTTATACCTAAAAACATGAGTTAATGGCTGCAATAATCAAGAAGAATTAACGTCTCTCATGGTGAAATTGAAAATATGTCCATTAAGGAAAAGGTATGTCTTTCACTGCTGCATCAGTGTAAGTATCAGTTCAGGACTGTCTTATTATACTGATAGTAAAATTAGTCTTCAATAAAATTACAAATTCCTTTGAAATTTCTTGAGCTTCAGTTGATTAAAATAACGTGGAATACAGAGCTTGAGATAATTTCCTCAGGTCACAGTGAAAAGGGATCCTTTGGGGACGATAAAAGAAAGAAGGCATGTTAAATTATAGTTATTAAAAATCAAATAGCAGTGAGTGAGTGATTCTGTTGATCTTTCTTACAGATATTGTGCATTCATCTCAAAAGATTTAGACATGAACTTATGTTTTCCACGAAAATTGGAACCCATGTGTCCTTTCCATTGGAAGGCCTTGACCTTCAGCCTTTCCTTGCGAAGGACAGTCCAGCTCAGATAGTGACTTATGATCTCCTATCTGTCATCTGCCATCATGGAACTGCCAGCAGTAAGTATAAGGTTCATTGTCTTGCATTAATTATTCACATCAGCACTTTTGTTTAAAAATAATGTTTATGTACTGAAGAGTTAAATAGTTGAGAGTGGTTAATTTTAATGTTGCAGTTAAATTCTGTAAAATAAATAAATTCTGAAATAGTACACACAAAACTATATATCCTATTGAAAGTGAACAGTACAAGTAATGATAGATCCCAGCAGTTAGTTGGCTAGCTGTTCCACGTAATTGTTTTATGTCTAGAGATTTTGATGCTTAGGATACCTTACTTTATTTGAAATGAATTTTCCAAAGCACTGCTAAGATAATCATTCTTTTGGATGATCTCTGTCAATTAACCCCACAATAGGGAGTGGATTGTGATGAGAATAGCATTAACTTCTTAATGCTTTCTGTTGGGTTCATTTCTGCCTTAGCACTTTCAGCATCTTTAAGGTACAGAAAATCAGAGAAGGAAAAGTTAAAGCTGGAAGTCTTAAACGTCATAGGTTTTCGTAAAAGTTACCTAATCCCTTCTGTTTCCCAGACTTGAGGTATTCATTTCTAATGATGTTGCTTTGCTAGTATTCTTTCTGGGATACTATTTCATTTTCCATTTGGAGCTTGGTGAAGGATACTTCTGTTAATCAGTTTAGTTGATATTTAATTATTGGCAGTGGGATATGTATTTTAAAACAATAGTACTTTAAAATGTATTATGAATAGTATTCAAAACAATTTATGGTCTTGGTATCATATAGCAGTTACACATCTGTGCTAATTTCTATTAAAAAGTGTCAGATATAAAGAGTTCATTGTGGAATTGTTTGCCAGCCCCATTCCGATTTAATATTGTGGCTTAGGAATATGCTATATGACAGGTTGCTTGAAGAGTTCAAGCAAATTCATGCTGAAAATGTTGTCTGACTTTCTGCTGACTGATAGAAATGCAGCAAGAAGAAAGAAAGACTGATCCTAAACTTGAGAAAATGTAATATTCAGGTCCTGAATTGCTAACGAGTTGGTATTTCTCTTATTCAAAAGACTGGCCTTTTTTGTAGTTAATCTGGTTTGCATGAAAATGAAGTAAAATGGCAGCTTTGCACACTAACTAGTAACTCCTTGTTCTAATGCTCTAGGTGGACATTATATAGCTTATTGTCGAAACAATTTAAATAATTTGTGGTATGAATTTGATGACCAAAGTGTCACAGAGGTTTCAGAATCCACAGTGCAAAATGCGGAAGCCTATGTGCTCTTCTACAGGTAAGAAATTAAAAATATGATGATATAAATATTAGTCAGGTATGTAAAGAATTTTTTAAGCAATTAAGTGTTTTCATTCAGCTTTCAGAAATTAGCTGCTCTCCAAAAATTATTAGAGAAGAATTAGACCTATCAGAAAAGCCTGTATTGGAGAGAAACGTAATCAGTTATGTCCTTAACACTTGCTTGATGACTGCTAAAACATGTACACAAGTTAAAATTAAAACTAAATCTGCATAAAATATATATATATATTAAAATGACTAGAAATAGCTCTAAGTAATTCATAACTGGTTCTAAGAACTGCATAGTTTTCAATTAGCAAAAAAGAGTTCTGCATTAGAAATTTAGCACACAGACTCCGACTGTTAGAGCTCTAAAGGGAATCATGGAAACTTTAGCAGATGGGATATGTAACAACAGATTTTACTGTGTTGTAATTTAATTTCAGGGAATTTATAGGCTAGTATTTTCCTGAAAGTTAAAACGAAAGGCAAGAAGTCATTATCATCTTCATTCTAGGGAATTTTTGTACTTGAGCTAATAAAAACAACTTACAGAAATTTAGAATTTGAAAATTGAGTTATTAGCATCAAATTTCCCTGGAAAGTTGACTGCAAAAAAGCTTGTGTCGAAGTTGCAGAAGAAATAAGATGTGTTCTGATAACGTTTCTACCAGGATCGTGCATGCCTGCCTCCATCTGAGCTATGCCTTTGAGTCTGACTCAGAAGGTCTTCTAAAAGGAATGTAGAAGTCATGTTGCATTGCCAAGAGAGAACACTGAACTCAATTGTGGGCAAATGTATTAAAATAAAAGAATGAAAGAATACTGTTCTTAAAGTTAGGCTTTAAAAAAGAATGAAGCCACAAAATGCTGCCACACATTCGAAATAGCAGAGTGCTGAAAGAATATCTAAAAAGCTTGTTGGCAGTATGTATACGTTTTTAAGTTACATCTGGAAAGTACTTGTGGCATGTAATTCTGTAATGTGACCCTGTAAGTTCTTTGTGATGCATTTTGATGGTGGCTTTAACTACACAGGAAAAGTATGAGAGATTTTTCAAGTTAAGTAAACTAAATCACACTAGTAAAACCTTGATGTACATCTATAGCCTGGTAATTTTCTTGAAAGTCTGTTTTCTTTATCCACGAAGTAAACTGTCTGCACTTTACACAAGAATGTAACTTTATGGAATGATTATTATTTCTGCAATAGAAAGAGTAATGAGGAAGCTCAACGAGAGAGACGGAGAATATCAAGTCTACTGAATATGATGGAACCGAGTCTTCTGCAGTTCTATATTTCAAGACAGTGGTTAAATAAATTCAAGACTTTTGCAGAGCCAGGACCAATTTCAAATAATGACTTCCTTTGTATGCATGGAGGTGAGACATCAACTTGTAGCCATATAGGGATATAGATTTGTTTTAATTAAGTAAATTATCATAGAATGACTTGGGTTGGAGGGGACCTCAAGGATCATCAAGCTTCAAACCCCCTGCCACAGGCAGGGCCACCAACCTCCCCATTTAATACCAGACCAGGCTGCCCAGGGCTCTATCCAACCTGGCCTTCAACACCTCCAGGGACAGAGCATCCACAACCTACCTGGGCACCTCACCACTCTCGTAGTAAAGAACTTCCCCCTGATATCCAACCTAAATCTTCCCTCCTTTAACTTAAAACCATTTCCATGTGTCCTGCCATTATCTACTTTTGTAAAGAATTGACTCCTCTCTTGTTTGTAAGCTCCCTTTGGGTACTAGAAGGCTGCAATGAGGTCACCCCACCAATACCAAATTATGTAATTGAGTAATTTAGCAAGTTTACATTATAGCTACTTATTCTTAACTTCTGGGTAACTTTTATTTCTATTTTTTTTTTAGTAGTTGTCTAATTGGAAATCATCCTGTATGAAGTCCTCCTTTTTTTTTTTTCTACACGCTTCATTTTGTATTTAAGCACTTTGTATGTAAGCTTTTTTTGTTCCTCTTAGAGAGGAACAAATTGCCTTATCTGCTTTTTTTTTTTTTTTAAATAAGCAGTTACATTCCCACTTTAAGAATCCTGTCATTTTGTCATCATCCACAGTGCTTAGGTCTGCCAATATTTTTCTTAGCTATGTGCTAGAAGCAATGGAAAGGTTTTAAATTGATCTGTTGGAGAGTGTCCAGTAGATAGAAGTGTTGTAAATAGAGTAGTAGATGTTATATTTTGTATGGGAGCATAAAAATTTTACTTTGTGCTAAGTGCTAATAAAAATTAAATATTACAACAAAATCTATCTTATTCTTATACCTATTATCTAATATAAAATGTACCTGTATTAGAATAGCATTCAGAGATGCTTCACCTGCTGCTGAACCAAACTTTTAACATAGGGATATTGTGCCCCTGTAGCCATTCATACTATGTGTATATGGGAGCCATTGTGGCTGCGCTTTTCCTTTTGCGTGGTTACAGCAGATGACTCTTCTTGTACTAGTGCTGTAGCTACTAGATTTTCCTGTAATCAAAGAATCCTGTCGCTGCTTACCATACGCTTCAGCTCAACATTTCTGATTCTGCAAGCCTCTCTATTTCTTCCTCCCTCAGCATTTCAGTGCTTTCAAGAATTCATGTTATTTGAAGTAATTAAAAAAATGCCTATAGGAAGTAAATTTTGAGAATACACTTATGTAACTTGTTTACTTGCATAGACAGTAATTCAGCACTCGTACCACTGTAACTGTGTACCTTAAGAAGCATTTTGCAATCAGTGTTTTAAAAAGGATTCTAGCCCTTTAATTTCTCCTGTAGTTTGCTTCTGCTTTTTTTATAAACTTTCCAACCTCATAAAAACCTACAGTTAGAGTGGTCTTACTGAGTGCAGTAACGTGTTTCAGTATGATGCAACTTTTTTCACACCATTTCTTTGAATTCATTGAAAGCAGGTATTGATTTAGTAAGCTGTACTGTAAACTCTCTCCCAGAATGTCTTAATATGGAATTTGTAAAAATTGTCTTTCTTTTCTGCTTCTGCAGGTGTTCCTCCCCACAAAGCTAGCTTCATAGAGGACCTGGTTGTAATGCTTCCTCAAAATATATGGGATAATCTGTATAGCAGGTGAGTTTTGTAGTGCAACTGAAAAGATCAGTGATATGGTTTGAGAGAAAATACATGCCAAACATAAGGTAAAAGTTCTACATTTAGTGCAATTAGTATCTCAGGGAAACTTGTGGACTCATCAGTGTAGCTTTAGTCAAAATGTATTCTTCAGAGATGCAGTCTTAGCTTAAGAGCAAATATGTTCCACGCAGCGCAATCAGACTTCTAGAATTAGTGGCTCAGAAAAATGCATGTACTCTAAGCACAAAGCTAAGTGAAGGGATGGCAAACTGCCAGTTTATATAATTTGCTTGTGCAAGGTAATTCTAGAAGCCAACATGGAGTAGAGTGGTACTGGGATAATGCTTGAACATTAAACTAATAAACATGTATGGTATGTGCAAAATGATTCAAAGTAGGTCAGAAGAAGTATGCTTTCAAGAGGTATTCTGAAAGAACTCTCTGTATCAGCTTCCTGTTCTCTTATTGGCTGGAAACAACTTTTATTTTATGTTGGCTTTGAATGTATAGCTTCAGCTGCCAGCCCTGTTTCAAAATAACGTGGATATAAATGTTCTATATTAATACTCCGTGCTTTTTCATCTAGGTAAGGTGTAAGTGCTTGCTTATAAATGAGGGGTTCTTAAGATACATATCTTTTTAATGTAACAGAAAGCTGCAGAAGAGTTTTGCTAATAACTTGCAATACAGGCATCTGTATTGCACCTGCACTAAGTAAACTTGGTTGTTAATTTCTGACCATGTAAGTACTATAGCTCAAGTTGTTTGTGTTTTGGTAACTGCAAGTGGAAAAACAGAAACAGTATTTTCTTCAGCTTATTTCTACTTCTCTAGACTACTAATTTTTTCCTCCAACTAACTGACAGTTTCAGAGTTTTCTTGGTAAATTCTGATGTCAAACTTAAACCATTTGATAGAAAGGTCTAAGTCCCGAAGACAACAGGGTACCTGAGATTTTGAGAGTAACCTAGTAGGTAGAGAAAAGACATAAATGTTTAGCAAAAATAATTCATCCTTTTTGTCTGGTCTCCTGACCAGCACATGTACTCTTCAACACAGAATAGCTCTGAAGAAACTATATTTTGCTTTTTGTCATATTGTTATCTGGGGATTATAGAAGAGTGTGTGCCATGGCCACAGTAGGTAAGAAGAATTTACTGTGGAGAAAATGAATGTGATGAAAGCTGACTTTTACTGAGGCTTTCATACAAGATGACAATCAGTACAAGCTCAGACACATTTATTTTGCTGCTCATCCAGCAATACACTTGTTCAGTTGCAAAATCTTTGGAAATAGAATTGCTTCAACATGAAATAGCATAATCTATACTGGACCTATTTCAGTTAAGATTTGTGGACTTACCCACAAGAATTAAGACTTCAATCTGAAGTCAGTGTTGTCTCCAGAAATGCAATCTAAGTGGTAGGTGAGTGTTTTATGGAATAACTCACTAAAATAAATATCTTTATTAAGTTAAAATTATTTAGTGGGCTGAAGAAAACAATTGTTTATATACAAGTGCTATTGGACTCAATTAATGCTTTAGTTTTCAGCTAAGGTACAAGGTTCCTGTATTTAAGAAAAATAGCATTCAAGATTATTTTTACTGATTGTTGAACTGTAGTTCAAAAGGTGTGTGGAGGTTGGAGGAAAGAAATTCTAAATTAAGTTATGTTTAAATCCAGTGCCTTCCACGGCAGATTGTTTAATTTTATTTACTAGGTAAACATAGTTATTTTCGCACTTACTCAAAAAATACTCATATTTCAAAAAATACTCAACTTCACAGAGAGTGCATTTTATGTAATGTAAGGTTTTTTTTAAAATCTAATCTAAAGTTTTTAAGAGAAGCACAATGAGAAGAGAGCACGACTGACAAAAAAGAAATCAAGTAAGATGGCTCACATGGAATATTCTTAACAAGTTTTTCAGCGTAACCTTTGTGCATCTCTTAATGCTGCTAAACATTCATGGGTATTTTCTTCATCAGACTTGTAGTTTCCAGACCAGCCAATGCTGCCTGTGTTCCTAATGGTGCGTATATACATACGTTTATATATTCTGCGCTGCTCTGTAGCAGCGGCCCTGAAAACTTTCATGTATGCAGATGCATGCAAAAAAAAAAAAATAAGAGGAGGAGGAAAAAGAAACTGACTACTTCCATAAGCAGTTTCTTAGAGGTTTTCAATAAAATCACACATGGTGTGTTTATATGTATAAAACAGAATACTTGCTCACCAACATGTTTTTTTCCATAGTTATACCTTTTGAAATGCATGATACACCAAGATCTTGAGATGGTTTAACTGGCCTTAGGTAGTAAGAAATTGGAATACGATTAGTCTTAGGATTAAGTACAAAATAGTACTAGGTAGATAAACTATGACAATTGTAGTGTCACTGGCGTGTATCAGACTTCAAATACATGTTGTAAGAAGCTGATGCTTGTGATGTCTACAGGTACATGATCCCATTTACATAATGTTTTCCACAGCATTAATGTTGTTTTCTTGTTTGGTGTTCTTTTGTAATTAATTTATTTTTACTGTCACTGCAGATATGGAGGAGGACCAGCTGTTAACCATCTGTATGTTTGTCATACCTGCCAAATAGAGTCTGAAAGACTTGAAAAAAGAAGGAAAAATGAATTGGAGATGTTTATTCGGGTAAAAAAGTAAACAATTCTTATTCTTTCCACTTTTCAACATCACCCGATACTCGTCACTTGACACAAGGAGTTATCAAAATTTCATAGGCAATTTCTGTAACAAATGGACTTTACTAAACCTGTGTGTACCTGTACAGAATCCTTTCCTTTCTGTTAATAACAACGTTCTTATGCTATCCCAAACAATTGTTTATACAGAAATACACTTGAATAAAAAAAGCAACATAAGAAACATGAAACACTTTCTCAATGGCATGTATACTGAGTGCAGCCACATAAGCTACTTTCCAGTGATCTGTCCTGTACAAAAAAAAAAAAAATCTATAGTTTTTTAAATAAATAAATAAATAATTTTTTTAAAAAAAGGAAATTTGAGGCTCCAAGAAATAATTTTTTTAAAAGAAACATTTTTTTTTTCCACTGATGCAGTTAAGTCTGAGACTTTGTCTATAGCTGTTTTCTGTGATGTTGCCTTGCAAGAGAAACTTAAACAACTCAAACTGATATATATTTTTATTTATTTACTTTAACTGGAACAAATATCTCAACATGTTTTAATCTAAAGCAAGTAAAAAGTTGTGAAAACTCCTAATGCATGAGCTCATTGGCCTCTTCAGAGTATTGGGAGAAAAACAAACATGAAAATATTGTTTATCACATAAAAAACCTTATGTAAAACCAATAAGCAAATCTTCAAAAACACTTTTATTTTACAAAATTAATTTTTCAGCCTTCTTCTGCCATGTGAAAGTTTGACCTTTACAGTAATACAGTAATTATCCAGTAGCGTTTAACTGGTAAGTGCTTGTGCTTAAGAACCAGCCTGCTCTTGTTATTCTCAGGAGAAAGAAAGTTCTTGAGTAGAGAACAAATTATTTTTTTCAGATGAAGGCTACCACTGCATCAGTCTCACCTCAGGAACTCACCAAAGACTTACTGTCCTGATGGCCTGTCGTTCTTCAAAATGTTCTGTAGCAGTATAATACTATGTTGTCAGTAATTAGAGTGGTTGAAAGAGTTTAAAGAAAAAGAAGCTAGAAAAACAAAGCTCCTTTTTCCTTCCAGCTTTATAGGGCATTCCAAGAAGAAGAATCTTCATCAACTTTTTACTGCATCAGTATGCAGTGGTTCAGAGAATGGGAAGGATTTGTAAAAGGCAAAGACAGTGGTAAGCTGTGCTTCGTTTCAAAATACCAGTTCTTTTCTTATTTCTTTCTACACAGTGGTAATATTTTTGCAGGTTGTTTCTACTTTGGTAGAGAGATGGCAGAATTAGCAGCAAGAGAAGGCAACAAAAGTTGTTAGAGCAAGCATCTAAGACATTGGTTTTGTGGGCTGTAAATGTACCCAGGAATCAAATTACAAAGTACAGTCAAATGTTGGTTATTCACAGGAGTGGATAATGGGATAGCTGTGGAAAAGAACATTTTATGTTTGTGCTGGTGTGGAGGGTGGTGGTTGTTTGCAGCAGCAGGGATACAGATATGAGGGAGGATGTATTTTGCAGTACAAACTGATAGATAATGCTGCAGCTTTTGCAGGAAAGCAAAAACCTGTAGATAACTGAGTAACAACCATAACAATACAACTTGAGTATTCTTCAGGTGCCTCTAAAGATTTGAAATGGAAATGCTGATAAAATGTTCTACAGTCTTATCTGAGTCTGCTTTAGAACAATTTTGCTAGGGGTAAAAATTAGGATTAATTTGTGTTTGATGTTGCTTGAAGACTTTCTGTAATCATGAATGTTTTGGAAAACTTCCTCTTAATTAAAATTCTGGTTATCTGTTAACAACTTAAAACATACTGTGAGGCAGTACAAAAAGCAAGCAGTAGACAAACTAGCTATTTCTCCTTCCATTTGAAAATGAAAACTCCAATTTGCCTTTTGTTTTCTGCACTGTTCCTAACCATCCTTTTCATCACAATAGATCCCCCCGGTCCTATTGATAACGCTAAAATTGCAATAACAAAATGTGGAAATGCTGTGCTAAAACAAGGTAGGTGTCTGATACTGCTGCAGTGTTGGGCTCCTTGTGATATATTTGCTCAAGTTCAGTAAACTTATTATGAATTCTTATCTTAAACTGTTACGGTGAAATGGTGATATCTAATGAATCTGTATTCTGTTCGTCTTCAGAACTAAATTAGGACTGCAGTTGAGAAACTGGCAGTTATTCAAAGACTCGTTTTTTGAGCAAGAAATATGCTCTCAAAGAATTAATATTTCTAGTGGGCTAATCCAAGTGCAGATGAGAGTTTAAAAGGAGATGCACAGTACCTTTAAAATGAGCAAATTGTGCTTTTGGCTTTGTATTGCTTTGTTTTTGTTGGGTTTCTCTTCTCAAAGTTAAAGTTGCTTGGCTTTTAGATTGTCATTTATCTGTGTGTAGTTGTTTGAATCTTGAAATTAATTTGAAATGAGAGCTGCTTCTGATAGAAGGCAATCATACTTAAATGTTGTTGCTCATTTTTTTTTTTTTGCAAGTTACCGCTGTATATTACAAATGTTCTCTAGCATGCAAAGATATGTTTTCTTAATTATTCTTCAGTCAAATAGTTAAAACCAACAATCTATTTGAAATATTGTGGGTACAGAGGAAAAAAAAATCGAATGTGGTCATCTTTATGAAGATTTCAGACTCCCTGCAGAAGCATAATATCAATATCAATATATTATGTAATATTTAAATTGCTCAACTTATTGCAGTGTTAAAATTGAGGAAAAAAGCCAGCTACCAAGTAAAAGTCAATTTAACTTAATGCTTCAACATACTGAAGGGACCTACAGGTGGCAGTTGCTGGAGGTCAGTAGGTTCAACATGAATCTTGCCAATTGTGAAATGTAAAGAGCGTACTGAAAACAGAATGATTCTTGCACCCGTGAGCTTTTGTAGTACATCTTAATGGTTTAAGCTGTTAACACAGAAATTAAATATGTCTTCAAACATCAGACTGATGTTTAGTAGCAACATAAAATCAGATTAGAATTCATACTAACATAGGCAGTTATTAACTCTGAACTTCAGCTATTTTGGTTCAGATTAGGTAGAACTAGGGTAGAGATTAAGAGGAGTAGACTGTGGAAAAATTCTAAGTTGTGAGGGAAAAGAGAGGAGTGCCACTAAACAGTATTCTGTGGTCCTGACCTCAGTTCTAATGAGTTGACGTTTGCTGTGCCTGTTCAATTATACTTGACTGCTGGAAACTTTACAAGGGAGTGACCTACTCCTGTGCCTGCAGAGGCAGACTTGTTTTTTGAGTACCTGAAAAATGTAAAACTCAAACGTAACTTCAGTAGTACTGGCGCAGAATCTGCATCATGACTTCCATATGAAGTTTTGCATGGCTAAGTCAGTATGGATAAACAAACTTGAGCTCTTTGCATTTTTTATTTTTGGAAATTTATTAGATGTTTGTCACAGCAGGAGGCCTGCTAGAGCAGGTGGCAAGGAGAGAAAATATAGGAGACAGGGAGAGAAGCCTTGCTGTTGCTTTTTTTTTTTTTTTTAAAGTAGAAATTAGGCTCATTGAAATTTATAGTATGTAACGAAAGGATATTGGGAGAAGCTTGCCTTAGTGCAAGTTTTTAATGAGTTGCTTAAAGAAAAGGTGTTTATTCGGGTAGAATAGAAGTTTGTTCTCTGTTACCTAGGTTAACGTGAAGAATACACTACAATTTTATCAGATGGGATTACTCTGGTAAAACACAGAGGGGTAATATGCTGATGTTCCCTGGCCCTTTGCTCTTCTAAAACTTTTGGAGAATCAGAAAAGGCTGTTGGATGCTGATCTGGGATGGCAGAGAAACCTCTAGCCAGAAGAAAGAGATCATAAACAGAGAGTTAAACAAAAAGAAATCAGGCTGACTCATTACACTGCCACATACTTTTATTTTTTACGATTGCTATTATTTATTTGACACACAAACCTTGAATCCTTGCAGTTTACACACTAATGGATGGGAATTTTTGTTAATATGAATCCTTTCATACAAAGAAGCAGCCCCACAACTCTTAAGACCTTTCAGTTGTTAGCTTGATGGATACATTTCAGATAAAATGCTTCATGTGTTTTGTATGTGGGGTGTGTTAAGTACTGAATAGTTTTGAGAGCAGGTAGTTGTAAGAATGAAAAAATATAATGTTAATACAAAAAAGTCCTTGGGTTTGGTAGCTGGCATAGGAAAAAGTGCAAATTAGATTATTGTTAAATTTGAAATATATTTTTCTTTCTTTTCATATCTGTTACAAGCTTCAAGGAGTCCTGGAAAGAACTGTTTTAAATAGTAACTAAAACTTTTTAAATGTTTGCAGGTGCAGATTCTGGACAGATATCTGAAGAAACATGGAATTTTCTTCAGTCAATCTATGGTGGAGGCCCAGAGATTATACACAGACCACCTGTTCCTACAGTAGAACCTGATATCTTGCAAACAGAAGAGAAGATTGAATTAGAAACTCATTGTCTGTAGCTACTGAGGAAAAGATGAATTTGTAAGGAATCCAGGTTCCTTACAAAATGCCCAAAATACATTCCTAAAAGTTTTATTCTCTTGTCTATTGGAGACACATCTCACTGGGCATTCATTAACTACCGAAGTGTAAGTTGAAATATATATTGCAATTCGTTTAAATGAAGACTGTTTCTGTTTTGGAAAGTGTGTAGTTTGTTCTTGGAGTGTTTGGTCAGTGGAAAACACTGTCATTTCTGGACTTTCCAGTGTAAGTCAAAATCCTGTTATATCCTTAGACTTGAAAAATGGGAGCAAAGTTCTAGAGATGTTATGTAACCCTCCTGATTGGGCTTCTGATACCTATGAACTTCTGCCTTCTTAATTGTAAAGTCTTGACAATGCTAGGTATAAGGAGAGTATATTCTAAATGGATTGTAATCAATGATAAAGAAAAAGGATTTTAATTTCTTAAATGCTCAGGAAAAAAATTCTCACTTATTTTGCACTGTAAGTATATAAAATGAGTAACATCCAAATACTTAACATATTTGAATGGATCAAACATTAACGTAGATTGAATATTGTTTTAGTCAGCAAATGTCATAAGTTATTACCTGCTCAATTTTGCATCTTTAGGCTCCTGTAACTCTACAAACCTGCTAGCATTAATAATATTTGTGAGAAAAAAGATGTAGTCTTCTCTATGGTAACGTTTGAGAGCATGAAATGTGAAATGTAAAATGATTATGGACATGAGTGATATAAATTTCGGAAGTTAAATTGTCTGGTCTCTTGAATTATATTCACAAATAGTTGCTTTTGAAGAATTTTATTGTATTGTTCATTGGCATGATGACCTATAATGTGAAAAGCTGGATAAAATGTATATATTGCAAAACTTTACTAAATGAGTCAGATCGGAATGCAGAATGACACTTACTCTTTTCTTGGCCTGATAGTTACCAAAGCAGTGTTATTCAAGTTTACTTGTTTGGAAAAAAGGGGGTGGAGGGGCAAAAACAACCTTAACATGGGGAGGGGTTGGAAACCTTCTCAAATGTTTTTCATTTATTACATCAGTATGAAAAGCTTGGAGTAATACTGTGATATTGTTCCCACACCCATATATTTCCTGGCTACTTTATATTGAGGCAATGACGCGGACAGTTGTATAGCTTGAGTGAAAAATACTGATGTAACATTCTTCTGGCTAGTTTTATATCTAGTATAAAATGAAACTTGTGTTATACTTCATAAAGTACTTAAAGCCATTGTGGTTAAAAAGCCACCTGTAAGAGTCCCAGTATCCTATAACCTAAACTACTTGACCATGTTGCTGATGTGCTGTATAGGAGGTTCTGTCTGAAATCCCATCTGTAAATCCCAGTGTTTTCCTCAGCCTACTTAAGAAGTACAGCTAAAACCAGAACACAGTAGGGTGAATGAGAGGGGGATATGAACAGCAGTACAAAGCCAATTATTATATCTCTAGTACATAAGGAAAACATTTCTCAATATTAAACTTTATCACAGATATCAGTTGGCCAGCCCGTGAAATGTCTGGATAAGTAGAACAGGCTGCCCCAGTAAAATCTGCAAACGAAGAAAGGCTTGATGCTGGGGACATTAGCTTGTCCAAGGCGTGAAGCAGTTCTGTGTCAAATATTCTGGGTATTACAGAAGATCAGACGAAGAGTCAAAATCCAACTGTAGCAAAAAAAAAAAACCCAAAACACCAAGAATCTTGAAAACTGGATAATAGTAACAAAAGCATCAGATGCAATGCACAGGAGGTAATTATTTTGCCCTACTTGATGTTGTGCTTGATTGTGAGATTTCCTATGTACTGTTTTTCCAGTTTTGGATGTTACTTGATAATAAATGCAGGTTGGGGAGAGATGGTCTCAGAGAAGAGCTGCAAGACTCACTCAATACTGAAAAATAAGTTCTCTTGCTTAAAAGAATGCTGAAGGAAGATTCAAGGAAGAAAACAGTTTTCTTAGATGATTAGGAATATCTGCCTCAGTTTCAGTAATAGTGACTTGGGTTTAGATAGAAATATTTCTAGATTTCTAATAGTCTAGCAGTTCCGCAGAATTTTTTTTCCACTGCAGTCCTGACCTGTGGTGTGCATAAAGCAGTAATGAGATGCTTCAAAGTTGTGAAGTGCCTCTGTCACCTCAGTGACAGGCATCCTCACGCTACAACTATTTGTCATGCTAACAAAAAAGGAAATTCCCAAGTTTGCAGGGATGAAATGTGTTTGTGTTTAAGATGGTTCCAAAAAGATGACTGCCTTGTTTTTAGCACTTTGATAACTTTATGAAGGATTTTATGCCACAGAAATGGAAATAGCCTTTTAAAATAAGGCAGTGTGGGAGAACTCCAGATGGGTTGCTTGTGTATAGTGGAAGGCTGGCAGCTCTGCAGTGCTTAAAGGAGAAAAACCTGCACTGTGAAGAGAGATCTGATTAATAGCAGAGGAAGAATGTATCTCAGAAAGGGGCCACGGAAGTGATTTTTCTCCATAAGCCTTTAACCAGACTTCTTAAATTGTTTGTCCATTTGTTTCTAGTTGAGGAAAGACAGCAGTGTGTTTGGATGTCAGGGAAGCTGTCATTTCAAGAAGGGAAAATTCACTGGAGGCCTTATTTGAGGCTTGGGAGTCTAGATTTGAGCTATTAAAAGCGTGCTGTTCAGTCTGGTCACTTTAACTCTCTCTTCTGGAGAAAACTGCCTGGGGAGTTGAGTGGCTGAAAGTTTGCGCTCTCTACATTTTTCAGGGTTTGTTGTTGTTGTCTATTTATTTATTGCAAGTAGTTTAGCTAAGTGTTTATTGGAACCTCCAGCATCCAGAAGGATGCTTCAGATATTGTGTAAAGTAAGTGAACAGTATAATTGGAGAGAAAAAGATGAACCAAAGAGCTGTTGAATTAGTAGCAAAACAAGGCACTTGTATACTTGAGAGCTCAGAGCTAAGTAGTATGCTTAATGAAGCAAGTTAGTTGCAAAATTATTCCTTGTCGCTGGGATGTTTTACTGACTTACAAGCCGGTCTTTTCCTTCGTTTCTGGAATATTAGGAAATGGAGGAAGTTCTAGAGATGATTATGATGAGAATTCATTTTTTTGTTCAGAAAACTGTTTCTGCGGGCTGAATCTGTATTAGTCCTATGTCTAATGATGGTGATGTGTGTGTATCAATTTATATTTGAAATGCACAGTCTATTTCTCCTGTTCCTTAATTGGCTGGAGGCACTACAGTAACTATTTTTGGTTCTGCTCTGAAACAGTGATCTTGAGTAGAGGCATCAGATAAAGGTTTATGTTTTTAAATAGATAAATGATTCTGGAATGCTAGAATGGCTGCCAGTCTTTCTGTCAGCCTGAAAGCTTGCTAGGAAAGTTAGAGATTCAATACACTGTTCAGTAACTCTATCAAGAGAAGATTAAATGGAGCAAAAAAGCGTTTTTACTAATTCATATCAGACAAGATCACAATCAATTTTGGTAACTGCATATTTTGAGTAGTGTTGTCGTTGTCAGATGTTGAAATGCCTGAATGCAGCAAAAACATGTTTGTATGCATCTAACAAAAATTGCTGTAGGGTAACATCTCTGTGGTATGAAATCTGCCAAATCTGAATTTAAGAGAGAACAGATACACCCTTTGTTGCCACATATCCCTGGCCGTGATAAGGAGATCTTGCTTTAGAACGTTACTGCTCTATCTAGATGCTGTACTGTGACTTGCAACCTACTATATGCAGTTGCATGGAAACTAATTTTTTTTTTTTCAACTTAATCTCTCTTCCTCCACAAAACTGTATTTCATAGGAAGTTCCAGTCTTTTTTGCTTTGCCTGGGAGTTGCATAGTCACACGGGAATTCTGACTGCTCTTCTGAGAGCTCTGCCAATTGGAGTTACCTTCTGACCAGGCTATCAAAGTGGAGACGTCTGAAGATTGGAGCCAACAAGTAGTAGTGTTAGTCCCTAATTTGGAGGCACAGAATACTCAAAGAAGTCTGTCCTTTCAGCATAGCACAACATTCAGTGATATCTGAAAGAACTTATATTTAGAGCCTTCTGTGTGTGTGTGTATGATCCTGTATTTTTTCAACCCTAGAGCAGGGTAGTTTCATATAACTAGCTGTTCAGTTAACAGCTTGTCCTACTGGCAGTGGGATATCAGCAAAGAGTAAGAAATATGCTTGGCTATAGAATACATTAAGTGGATGTAACAATTTTCATTTGTGGAGCAGAAGTTAAATATGGCTGACTTTTTCTTATGAAATCTGGTGTAATTTAATGCGCAATGCTAATGCATTATATAAGAATCCTGCTTTTCAGATTCAAAGCTCATAAAGTAACTGGCTTTTAGTAACACAAGATATCCTATGATTTCTCGAATGCAAGGAGCTTCTTTCCATTTAGTATTACAGACAATTGTTTCTAATCAATATTCATCACATGAGCTAATTTTGAAAAGCAAACCTGAGATTTGGAAAATATACAAAAATTTTTCAGATTATCTGATTGAAGAAACAAGTAGATTCTTCTTACTTGCCATACAACCATTTTACACCAAACTAAGAAAATCCTGTTCCATTTATTCCTTTTGAATTCCCTGTGTACATCTGACTTAGTGCAGTCTAAGCAGTTTTCTCACTGAAAACCTTTCAGCTCTTCATTTTGCCCAGGAAATGAGTAAAACAACTAGGCTTTTTCATTCTTCCAAACAGATGGCTTTTCTGGCTTCCCTCTATACTTAAGCCATCCAGAGCTGACAATTAGTAGCAGGAAGCAAAGTAAGAATTCTAGACTTCTGAAGTGTCACAAAGAAGGACAAATCACTTTCAACATTTCACCAAAATTATCTATTTACAAACTCAGTTTATCTCATTGGATAAAAAAATCCTTTTGGAGTTGGGGTAGAAGAAAAGAGGAAAAACAAATTATTTTCTTGCATACATTCTGTAATAGTTATTGCTATTTAAAACACGTGGCTGGTCTTAAGTTAATAGCTTCAGCCTAGCTTTCAGTGATTCAACAAGGCGATAAAGCTTTTATTCTCTGTAAACATGTGAGCACTGCCACGTTGTAAGATAAAAAAATGTCCCTGTTTATCATGCATCTAAAATTACAGGTGTTTTCTTACAATAGCTGAGTCATACTTTTCATTAAAAAGCTTGTATTACCACAAAATCTTTCTCTCCTAAAGGTGTGTCAGCTAAGATATGCAAATTTAAAAAAAAAGTCCATTTGTGAGAAACAGATCATTCATAGGTTTTATGGATTCTTGTGAGACTACATGCCAAGTCATCTGATGACCGGTTTCCTTTAGGTTGTTTATGGGTAGATTTAAGCAACAGGATCTTGATACTTCAATAGGAAACTCATAAGCTGAATGAATAAATAAGTTTTCTGATTTGTTTAAGACTGAGTTGATTAGCTAAGAGTGACACTGAGTTGTGCTGAGCTAGCTCTCATCCATTTCAGGATGGCTTATTAGGTTTTGGGCTCAGCTGGCTTCAGGTAGAGTCTCTGCTCTTGACCAGGACTTACTGTGCAGCCACCAAAGCAATTCCCCACAAACCAGTCAGTCCAATACAGCTCTCTTGAATAAGAGCAAATAAGCCTGAGCTGAACTCCAGAGAAGAATTCAACTGTAATCTCCCTCCTGCATGACAGTGTAGAGCCAGCATAGATCTTGGAGCAGTGACTGAGACCATAAACCCTGTGTTTAACAGCAGCATCGGGTAGGCAGATGCCCTTCTTGGAGCATACTGGAAAAATACCAGAACTAACCTAGCTGTCCTTCAGATCAGTTTCTCAATTGTGCTGACTTGTGCAGAGTGAGCTTTGTTTTGACAAATGTCAGAAAATAAAAAACAAAAAAAAACCATTTGCTTTAATAATGAAAAATCAGTTATGCTATTTGTCAATGTTAAATAAGTGGAAACAGTGATGCTACCACTGAAATCATGAGCCCTGTAACAGCTCTGTCAGTGCTGGACCTTATGGTCTTAGGCACCTCTATGCACAGATATGAGCTGGGGCTCCAGTGAAATGGTGGGGATAGAACAGCTCATTTTGTAGCTAATAGTGACTTTACAGGTGGGGCTGATCTCTTTTTTAGCTTGTCCCACTGTAACATGAGGAAAAGCTGCTATTAACACAGTTTTCCCTTGATCAGAATGGTTTTGTTTTGTTTTTTACTACCACCAGTGGCAAGGCCAGAAAGGTTGCTACTGCATTATGAATTACTTGAGGCTGCCCACAACAAAATACAGCTACCAGTTATGGGTGTATGGCATAACTTGCTGACAGATAAAATGGTTGTGCCAAGGCTTACGGTTTGGATAGGTTAAATGAGTAGCTGGGGAAGGGGAAATGTGTTACAGAAATGTGACGGTGCTGGGCAGGACCATATTCCTATAGGCTTGGGAATGATTTAGAAGCTACTACAGCCTCCTGCAGGGAAGGAGCTGCCAGATAGCATGAACAAATGGAAAAAGTTTGAATTGTGGGGACAACAGAGTCAAAGTAGAGCCCCATCCAACCAGCTTCAAACAAAGCAGGTTTCTCAGGGTTTAAATGTAAATTTTCTTGGGCGGAGACAATAAGTATAATAAGAATAAGCACAGTAAGTATGCTTGATCTCCTTACTCTGCATGACTTGTTTTTTTCCCCTTTCCATATAGTTATTATCCTCTAGTAGGCTTGCTGAGCCAAACTGCCCTGTGGGTATGCAATTGCTGGATTCATTCCAGCGAAAGCAGGGGCATGTAGAGGTGGAGCACAGCCCAGGAGCATCCCCTTCATTAACAGGAGCCATTACCAAAAGCACTGTGCCATTAACAACGGTTGCTGTTATCATCCCATCACTAGATATTATTGCTTCTTAAGGAAGATTGCAGAGCTTAGCATTTAGGCACTCCTCAGTGAATTCAAAGCGAATCCTGGTCTGGGGTGTGGTTAGGCAATATGGTTGGACTGGTTCAAACTTGTTGCCAAAAAGTATCTTCTGCCAAGAAAGAATAGTCCCGCTCCTCCCCACTGCTGGCAACACCTTGGTCCCAACTTCTCACACGCTGCCTGTATTGTCCATCATCCAAAGCAGTTTATTTCTTAGCAGAAAATGAACACCCCAGAAATGGGAACAGCTCCTTGGTGTCTTAGAAGTTCTGGGTGTTCAGATGGGCACCGGTGTGGTTAGGGGGGGAGGGCGTGGGGAAAGGGTGCTGCTTTGTGTCAGCATGCTGTCAGATCAGCTCTGCTGTATTGCTCAACTGCGCCCTTCGGCAGCCATGGGAACTTGAACAAAATACAATAGATTTTGCTGTGAGAACACTCAGTTCTACTGTGAAAGCGCTAGCACTTGGCTGCAATGCAATAATGCCTTCAACTGCTGCAGCTGTTGAGCTGAGCAAACATATTTCTGCACTGATCGCAGTCAGTGCTTACAGGTGCTTCTGCAATAACAGCACAAAAGGCTCCGTTGCTCTTTAAGATTTGGGCACGCAGACAGAAGGCTACATGAAAACAGCAGCAGAGTCAACAACAAAAATTTCCTTCTCCCTCTTGTGGGATTTCTGTTGTTTTGAATCCCTTTGCAGGATTTCCAAGTCAACACGAAGAAGGGAAAAGTGGAAACCGCTCGGGAAAGTGGAAAAGCGACTGAGGTTTCTATGCAGACTGCAGGACTGCATGGCCAGACTAGTAATTGGGGCAATTATGGTGTTGTTAAATGGGAAAGATCCTTTCCGTACAAAAGCACAATCGGTCTGACCACCACAGCGCCTGTCCTTAAATTGAAAATATTGCTCCCTAGATAATCTTCTATTACAGAAAGCTGATTTAGTTTAGGATTTTTCAGCAATTTGCAGAGTTGCTAGGGGTTCTTATTATAATGTTTTTATTGCCTTTCATAAGCATTTATGTAGAAAACTTGAATATTTTGATCCTTGTTACCTGAAGCTCACCAAGTACATAAGAAAGACCAAAAAAAAAAAAAAAAAGCCCCACAAAGCAGTGGGGTTAGAGGAGAACGAGAGTTACACGGTAGATGCTCTCCCTTTGGGAAAAGACATCGGTAAATAAAGTCCCACCACACAAACAGGCTGACTCGCAGGGAACGAGGAGGATGCCAAAAAAAGACGTGAACGGTTGATTTTCAGCCACCGTCCAGAGAGCGCAGGACGCGGATCCGCGGAGCAGCGCTTTCTGGGCTGAGAAGGGGAAGGAGCACGGCTCTGGGA
>JAOWBP010004015.1:23275520-23293945 GCA_028571105.1 Tragopan temminckii
CTTTCTTTGCTCTGGTTTAACAACTTAGCCGAGCTTTTTGGCATTTATAATATCCATATATCCATTGATTGTACAGTCAGAAATTAATCAAATTTCTTGTTGTAAAGAATGTGAACTGAGAAAACTTTCTGAATCATTGTGGCATGCTTTATTTTAAAACCAAAATCTCAAACTAGAAAGCCTTCACAGCATTAGAAGTTCTCCAAGTCTCAAAGAATAGGCAAGATAAACACACGTGGTGCTAAATTGTTCAAATCTGAACTTTAAGAAAATATAGAAGCACCTAATGTGTACTTGATAATCTGAACTAATGCGTCATATATGCTGACAGCTCAGAAATCAGTTTAGCAAATACAAAACAAATGCTTTCTCTGCCTAATTCTAATTCTCTGCCTAATGTGAATCTAAGAGTCTGAAAGAAATTTGAGATTTATATTCTGTATAAACTACATCTCACTGTTAAGTCTCCCTCCATAAAACATTTTTTTTCATTTCTTTGAAAATGTAGACTTCAAAAATGCAAAACAAAGTTGTCACCACATCTCCTCCATAGGAGCACTCTGCTCTCCTGTAGTTCAGAAGGCGTAACATCTATTCTGGCCATAGCAAAGTCTAGTCTGAATTCACATGATGCTTATTTTAAAACGTGGGTTGTCCACTGGAGATTTATAGCACAGCACTGTGAAGATTGCCAGATGCCTTAGTCATCAGATTTGAACGTCACTGCCTTTTCTTAGTTCTTCACATCTTAAAAACAAGCACAACCTGCCACTATTTTTGCACATGCACTTTCTGCTGACAATAGAATGGTCTGCTCAGTCACATACAGTGTGATAGCACATTAACTCACTGTGATGCAGAGCAGATTCAAAATGCAGCACCATGTTTAAAGGAGAAGGAAATACAACATTAACTTTGAGGTTTATACATCTAGAATTAGTTCATTTTATATGTTTCCTACATCAGAGGCATCCATAAGCAGGTTAGGTAGAAAAGCCTTCTCACAGACTTGAAAGCAGTCTCAAATGTAGATGAATTTGTCCCTTTGGCCTCTGTCCTAACATACCTGGGTAAATCTAACAAAATTCTAAAAAAGAAAAACCATGACAAGATATCTGCACAAATTCATTTCTAGTGGTACCTCTCACTCCTTTCCCTGGCTGAAACTTTGAAACTGTCTGCCTTATGACATTCCTTAAATAGTTTATATATACATACATATATATCATTTTGTATACTAGAATATAGACTATTTTGCTGGATAGTCTAAGGGTATGGGATCATCCACCATGTACTCTTTGAAGTGACATTTTAAACACAAGATTGCTGGAAAGGTTTTTCTTTAGCCAGAGTATTATGCTTCAGGGATATTTGCATTTCAAAGTAAGAGAGACAGACTGACAAAAGGAACCCACGTATTCATTTGTTCTTACATTGAAAGAAAAGTATACTGTCTAGCAGTTGGTAATAAAAATGTATTTTAAAAGTACAAAACACTTTACTCCTGAAATGTGATCACGTTAACACGCACATGATCAGTTTGCGGGACTGAAGGCAGTGATAAGAAAGATAGGTGGGTACGTTTTTATGCCAGTAATAGGCATTAAGTTAGGAAGACAGAACCAACTATCGCTGGCACTCAGTCAAGTAAGCATCAATAAAAATATGTAAATACGTATTTTTTTATTTGGACTAACAGATTCTGTATTAAAAAGCAGACTACCTCAGGGCAGAAAAGTGTTACAGTATTGTGCAGACTGCAGTGAATCTGTTCTGGAATGCAACTGGCTTCTGCCAACCCAGTTTCACACAGCATTCACTTTAGGAACCTAAATTAGCAAGATACACGTATAACTTTAAACACTAGGATTTAAATAATACCTTAAGTGCCCTATGGAGTAGGGCCTGTTTGTATTTCTCTTGCCGTGGACAATAAGAAAGAATTAGACAAGTATCCTTTAAAGTTAATACTGAATAAAAAGTTCTTCCTCTGAATTACTGAGATTGTTAAATGCATTATAACAATCAGTGCACCCGACCTGTGACACTCAACACTGCTTATCAGCTACTCCAGCATATGTAGTTCAAGTTGCAAACTAGTCAATATATTATTTATCCATCATTAATTAAAAATAAAGTCTAAATTATATCTGTTCTTTGCGATCTAGAAATACTTACATGTTTGCCTTTAAACACTTGCAGGCATTTCAGCATGTAGAACCAGGACAGCTTTAAATAGCAGTAGAGAGAACAAAGCCTCGTGTGATCAGCATGTGCTCTTGAATCAGATACTCCTGAATCAGATACTCCACAGCACTTTGCTACGAACAGGATTATTAGGTAAGATGGGACATTGTGTACAGACCAGACATACCATCAAGTAAGACTGACTGATTTCCCAAAACCACGGTTAGTTCTGTAAGTTTTTGTAGCTGAGCGCAAAAGCAGATGTGTAATTGAAAACTGATACAAAACTAACAAGTTTTATTTCCATTTTGTTCACAGCACCTTTTGCTACAACTTTCCAGAAAAACAGGTATACCCACACATACAGGTTCAACTTTGAAAAGAGGGGAAGTTGAGACAAAAGTTGAAAGAAAATTCTAAAAATGCCTTTAGGAAAAGAACTGGTCTCTGACTTAACGGGCAGTGAGACTCAAACACAGCAGGCACGTGGGGTAAGAAAAATAGTTCACTCTTGCACGTGTGCACACAGTGTTTTCATTGCAACCCCTCGAACACAAACTGAAGGTAAAATTTGATTTATTCTAGCATCAATTACCTATTGAATTGATAAAGGAGCTATAGTGCTGAGAACTAAATTTGCTGATTTTGTACGATTCTGTCAATATCTGATCTCGATATTACGCATTTTTAAGATTAAGCTACCAAACTAACAGATCTGAAGTCTTCTTAAACACTGAACTATCATTCTGTATCTCTCTTGCCTCATTCCGGCTCTCCTTTCATTTTCCCCAAGAATGTTTCAGACAAGTCTCTCTTAAAATAGAATTTAATGCAACAATAAATTACTTCTAGTTGAAGTTCTGAAGCAGGAATTAGGCCTATGGGCCAAAACGTGTTCTTGATCATCAGTTTATATAACCTCACACTGCAATACTCCAGCCAGAAAAATAAACACTTCTCCCACCCCCACAGCTTGCCATTTGTCTGGTATAATTTTTCCTGCCTCTGGAACATTTATATTCAGAATGTATATAAACACACGGACTTTAAGTGTATATACATCCTCTTCAGTAAGAAAAAGAATTTGTAAATTCTTAACTTGTTAAGAATATACCAGAAGAAAAGTGGTATAAAAAAAGGAATAAAAATAATAATAAAAACAATCAACAACGTGACTTCCTGCCTTTGGAAGGCTGTTTCCACTTATTCCATATTTACCACTCTTCAGAAGTATTCAAAGCAAAGGCAAGATTTAAGAAATCCAGTCCTGATGTGGGGGGAAAATGAGTAGGTAGATATGTGTGAAAAGGCGAAAAACAAATACAAACACAAAAAATAACCAGAGAAGCTACAGATTTGAACTAAGCAGGGGAATGGCCAACAAACAAAACGTAAGAGGAGCAGACGACACATAAATGCATTGCAGATAACGAGTTTTCAAAAAAGATGAAGTATGAAAGTGATGAACTACTGAGTGTTGTTCACAACTTTTCACAACAGCTGGTGACATAAATTAAAGGCAGCTTAATGTAAACTGTTCGTAAGGGCTCCATTGCTATCTAACTACAGGCAGCAGGTATGAATCCTGCAACAAACAACTGATAAAGAATATAATAAAAAATTATGATCTATTGGGGATTGCCAGTAAGCCCAGAGAACATGAGAACCACACTCCACACCTTTAAAAAGGAAGTGCAGTTTTCCTGAAATAATCAATCAGCTTGTGGAAAAGTGATTTAATTAATATAATAATTTAATTAATTATTGTTTAATAATATTAAAAAAGAAAAGTGAGAATTTATGGAAAGATTCCCACAGAAATGTGGGCTGAGATACAGGGCCACATTTTCATTAAAATAAATTCACAGATTAAAAAAAAAAAGGAAAAAACGAAGGGATAACAAGGGAACGGAGTTCACTACAGAAGCAAGGTTTAAGCCAGCTGATTTTAAGTTTGAACAAAAAGAGTCATGGAAGAAGCTTATTAAGTGCTTAATTTGTTTCACCACTTGATTAGCCATTTAGTAACAGCAAATGAATGCACAGGAACAACCTGAGCTACAAGAACCCAACAGGAACAGCTCAAAAAAAAAAAGATGTGCAGTGAAGTGATTGTTCTTAGGTCATATAGTAGAAAACACAACCAGAATGCAAGAAGTTATCAGGAGATAGAAATTATGTCACTATAAGCCCTTATTTTGTCTGCATCATATGAACTTTATATAATAAGTTTTGGCCAAAATATTCAGAAAGAGTATACATTGAAGCTTAGAAAGCTATGCAGAAAGCTATCCAGTATAAACACAAGTATGCAACGGCTTTCACACAAGGAGAGATGTGAGGGACTGGAGTTCAACTGAAATGAGAAGCAATAAATAACAGTCACAAAGCTTTTGTGTATGCACAAGAAGGTTGAAAAGAGAAGAGAGAAAGGAACATATCAAGATTTAATTATAAATAGTAGGGAGAAAGATTTATTATATTTCATAGCAACTGCCCCACTCTTACTAGGTGGATTTTTTTTTTCCTCTCATTACTTTAAAATGATAAAGGTGTGGTAAGTCATAGCTATAAGACATTGTGAAAGCTGAAAGCATAAAATGATTCAAAGGGGTGTTCAGAGGTCTGATCTGAAAACAGATGGTCAGAGGTAAACTTGGCTATGGCAGCCTCTAGCCATAGTCTGGAAGCCAAGAGTTCTGCTAAAGGAAGGCTCTTTTACACGCAGTCTATTAAACTCCTTTCAAATCTACTGCCAACCACTACTGGAAAGTGAATATTAGACTACACGTACCTGTAATCTGACCTGCTCAGCTGCCTTGATGTTCTGCTTTGAATTGTAGCACTCTCCTTACTGTTCAGCAATAAGTGCTTACCTTAAAAGCAACGCCACAATGTTCCACGCTACGTGTTCCCATCAAGGAGTATTTATACATTTATTTAACCATTTCAGCAGGTTGTTTTAATTCAAACTTCAGTGCTGGGTGGATGAAGAACTTTGCACTGCCACAAACCAGCTTTTAATTTCCAATACCCTTCTGTTTATATCATCATCTCATTTCTGTCTATGGAGCAGTATGTAGTCTAATCCTTGACAACATGAATTGTGGTCAGACAGTCATCACTGACTTTCATGGTTTGCTCTTCTTGCAAAATGAAAGGAAACACCAAATAACACCTAACTAAATGTTAAAAATATTTTGTTCCAATATTTGTAAAAAACCAACCTAATCTTTGTATTGAGGTTTACTTTAATTACATTATGCTCTTCATTAATTACAAGCTGATTTATAATTTCATTAATACATTCTGAATGAAGATGAAAAGTTATGAGTGATGAAGTGCTGTCTGGATAACCAGAAGGAGGCAGGAATCTCGTGTTAAGGGGAGACACTGGGGAAGAAATGATTGCAGCTGCTCTCATGTTGTCAGGAAGAAGGAGAAAAAATGGAGAAATTATAGACAGACTTTGTATTTGGAGGACTGTGAAGGGAAACATGGGATCAGCCAGCAGAACAAAGTTCAGGAATTTAAATCAGGTAGTGGGATTGTGGCGCAGTTATCAATAGCTTTTAGATAGAGATAGAAGGAGGAAGAAATTTGCTTTTCACTTGAAGAGAAGCTCTTGAAGGGATTCCTTAATGGCAGAAATGGTCACCAAAAAAAAAAAAAAAAAAAAAAAAAAAAAAAAAAAAAAAAAAAAAAAAAAAAGAACAGAGATAATTTTTATAAACAATGGTTAAGTCCGTTTGAGAGAAGCAAATTTTAAATGGCCAGGGTAAGGCATGAGAACACAGTAAGATTCATGAAGTGAGAGTGATGAGGGTTTAAATAGGAGTTTTGTTGTGGACAGAAAGAAAGCGGGTTTCAGAGATGCCACTTGCAGAAAAGCAACAAGGCATACAAACACCTGCATGGTCTGATCTAGAGAGCACTGCTGGGGGGCATGTGCTGATCTTACTTGAAGCGTTTTCAGAAGTTTCTAGCCACATCACCCCAAGCTAACATACAATAAGTGATCTCCAATGCTGGCTCTGATACGGTAAGAAAGATTATTCTGAGCCACTGCTGAGAAGATTGCAACTAATATATTTACTGTGCAGTGAAAAGGCATCTGAGCTTCTGCTTTTAAAAGAAGCACAAGCATACACTCCAGGTTATCAAATATCAACACAGAAATACAGATTATCAAACACTAACCTTTTCAGTACTGATAACTTCTGTACAGGTCCATTCAAAACTGTTCTGACTTTCAAGCATGACACTGCTAAAACTGATAGAATATTGCTGAGAAAACCAAGCATTACGATCCTTTGACACATTTCAAGCTTGCAGAAATACTTCTGTTTACAGTTCTAAATTGAACCTTTAACTACCAGTTTCACAATCTCAGCGTCCTGCCTTTAGGGACTTCAGTGCAAAGAATTTTGCCAAATGCAATTTAGAGAGAAAGTGTTACTACTACTGGACAACTATGCCTTTAGAGGAAAGTCTAAGATATTACTGATAGTTGAAGAACGTCCTCTACAATTCAGATATCTGTGATTTCATGCATCCGAAATGATAACTTGTTTGCAACACTGAATTGTAATACAGGAGATGTCACAGCAAAATGCTGCAAGCTTCAGCAGTTATTGAACTTCCACAAACTATGAGTGCTAAATTAAATTCAAAATCTGCATTTTTTAAGGAACAGGATTGAAGTAACTTTTCTGGGCTTGCTCAAACTTAGTAATATTACTTTAATTTATAAAAGATTTCTTGGGAAGAATGTTTCTCCATACGTAAAAATCTGTTTTTCTTTTGTTTCAAATACCCACATCCCAATTCTGCTTCAGCCACTAGAAAAAATATTTGTATTTCTCCAAGAAATGAAGAAATCATGTAATGTAAATTTATCTTCAGGGAACATGAAGCAAACAAAATGTTCAGCTGGTGATAAAAAGTGAAACCTTGAGAATTATTTTATGGTGTGTGCTACTAGGCAGCACAACTAAGTGAACTGTTAAAAACTGCTGACCTCCTAATTGGTGCCTATCTGAGAATTAGAAACAGAAATATTTCTTGTGTGCAACCAAATAAAGTGTGGTACTCTCAAACTAAATATTTTCCATTTATGTTTTGTAAGCAGGAAGGAAAAAACAGGCCTCACTCATTCAATAACAGCAAAGCATTACAGAAGTCTGTGCTGATAAAATATATAAAAATGATCCTTCAATGGATTTGTTGATTATGCAAAGGCTTTCCTGTTCAAGAGCAGCTAGAGAAAAGGGTTCTAATATGCAGGTTCTCCCAAGCATTTTGTCTCTAGGTTAAAGGCTGTGCTCATTCTCTCCCAAATGCCAGGCATATCTTGGAGCATGAGGAGAAAATTAAAAAAAGAAACAGACATACCTATCATCCAACAACACAGACCTTCACGACAGATCTTTTATTTGTTGTAAATGGTATAAACAAAAAATTAAATAAGCAAATATTTTAAAGTTAAATGTAATTATTAATAAAAATATATATATTACCAAAATGTTTAGGGGACAGTATACATACAAGTCACCATTAGCTTGAGTGTCAGCATTCTTTTTTTTAGTTAAAATCAAAATAATAATTTTAAGAATTAGGAATTAAGTACTGACAAGGAGCACTACGATGATGTGAGTTTTCTGCCAATTGCATTCTTCCTGATACAGAGTAGATTGTGCCTTCCCCTGGAGAGCCTGTTCCTGGGCCTCCTCGTCCTAGGCTTCGTTCCTAAGAGAATCAATCAGCACAAAACCAACAGCAGCTTCACCCTACGTATTTCTTTTAGTTTCACATCCAGAAATTCTTGTGCTTCAGAAATCATTTTTAGCTTGCTGGTTTCTATGATAATTCTAAAAGTCCAGTAGGGAGTGTGATCACAGTGAACACAATTACATTCCATTATTTTATCTTTTTAAAATGTAAATCTTTTCCAGGGCTGTATTCATTTCTAACTCAACAATAGGTTACTGAGTTGAAAGAGATGATTTGCAATTAGTAACAACAGCAATAACAACCTGGCAGAATTCTACCCACAAGAGGTATTTATTTAGCAGGTGTAAAGTTGAATATTCGACTAGAACACGCAACCACTTCAGGTGATGATTGCTTGCTCTGACAAGCCATCTTTTACCTGTCACAGCAAGCAGCAGAGAAGTACTTCAGCCACATCATGAAAGAGACTAGTTGCAGTGACAAGTGATCGTATTCTAACAGTATCCCAGGTAACTTGCTCCTGACTCTCCCACATAGCACATTACCAATAGCTTCCTCCAGAAGTCTATTTCTCAAAGCACGTTGGCAAATTGTTTATCACGTCAAACAACTTCAACTAGTAAATGGGATCACAAAAAGAAAAGCAAGCTTGTGGTCTGAGACAGATGTCAGCAGCGTGTCCCTGCTTGCATCACTCATTCCTCAGTCTTCCACAGTGAAATGTGCTGATGGTATGCAGAGCAACACAGCAATGGGGACCTTGGGAGACTGGTACAGCTCACATAACTGTCAAACTATTGGGCTTGGAAAGTAAGGAGCCCAGAATTTAGAAGAACATCAGTCAACAGCACTAACTTCTTACTTAGAGAAAATTAGACCCTGGGAAGAACAGCATTTAAAGATGTTGAAAGGAGCAACATCTCTCATGAGTAAACAAGTAGGGGGGGAGAGTGGTTTCAGGAGTCCCAGAGGTTTGGCCAAATACTTTACAGAGAAAACTGAAAAATCAGAAAACAATGAGTGATTTAAACTTTGAAAATTTCCCTCCTGGTCGGATTTGGAGCTCACTATAACTGATGCTTTTGCAATAAGGAAAGTCAGGTGTTTCACAGCAAGCCTTTTGATAACATTTGATAGCATCTGCCCCATTGCCAGAGCCCTGTCTCCAGCTGTGGTTAATCACAAGTGCTAAAAATGGAGAAAACTGAAGAAAAATTCATGAAATATATCTGACCAGAGGGGAGAAAAATAAAACCAAGTAAACCAATACAGCAAAGCATTTTCTGGTTACCTATTAAAGAGAACAAAGGCTTTTTCTCAAAGGTCGACGAAAGAATAAAAAGTAGCAGTCATAATGCTGGACACTCAAATGCCAGAAAGACTACAATGACCATCTAAGCCCCACACCCATCCCTTTCTCTCAAAAGGACATAAATCTTCCCTCAAAACACCATTAAATAATAATAATAACAATAAAGGAATAACAAAACATCCTTATCTAAAACACTGGAATACCCTCAACACATTTTAAGGCAAGCTTAATTCAGAATTTAATTTGTTTCACTTGAACAAGCAGAAACTGGATATAGTTATGACATTGACAACCAGGTCTAAATATTGCCCACTATCACATAACTTTTCCATGTGTAAGTAGCTATTCAGAAGAAGCAAGTCACCTCTCAGTATATTCTACAGTGAAGAGCTAAACGCACACAACTTAAACCCCATATGAGCTTGTCTCTTCAAAACATGAGTCATTTATATGGCTTGTTTTGAGCTGTCTAGTATTTCCATGTCTTCTGAAGTATGAAGAACAGAACTGGTACACAGTATCCTAAAACCGCACAGAAACAAGACTGTATCTCTGCAAATACACTGATACTGTCCTTGTCACATAGTCAAAGATTAGTAGTGTTTGTGGGGTTTTTTTTCCCCCTACAGCACTGTGCTGGAACGTACACTGATTGCAAGGCATAATTTTCCTATTTATTTTTTTAAATCTCCTACTTCTGTGTACAATCCATACTTGCCCATATTCAAACACAAAAAGATAATTCATATCACTATTACTAACCCTTCCTTTTCATTACTCAGTGCTTTTAATGCCCTAAATAATTATTTTTCATCAGCTTCAAGTCACATGAACAGTTTTATCATCAACTACACAGTTGATAAAATTACAGTGTTTGACCACAAATTGCCCTAAAATACTTTTCTACAAATCTTCCCCTTCACAGTGGGGCAGATCATCAACAAACGTTCAAGACAGCAAGATAATTCTTATCATCTAATGCATGCGATATCACTTCTCAAAACTGCACATCTCTCAAAAAAACCTACAGTTTGAAAAAAGCTAATTCCCAAGAAATCATATTGACTGGCTCTAATTACAGCTTTTATTATCTGAGGTAACGGAACAGTGAATTATTAACTCCACTCTTTCATTGGCGTGACATTTTGGTTTGCACCTTTTCTTTCACCAGCCCCCTCCCTCTTTTTTTTTCTTCCTCATTCGTAACCCTATTGGCAATTTTCCCATCATTTGCAACATCTTCCTCTTTCCAAGACTGATGATCGGTAAGTGATGGATTAGAGTGCTTTCTTTATCCAGCTTCTTTCATAAGTTTTAGATGTGAATTACCCAGGACTACCATTTCATAAGAGAGTTATACAAAGCTTTGAAGAGAAGCGAAATAAAATGAGTATTATATGTTAACATATACATTTTAGAGGGTGTAAGGGCAGGTCTGTTGAGAGCTCCTTTCATTTCCTTTCACTGGGTTACCAAGTAAAAATTAAAGGAAAAACAAAAACATAAGAAAGCTTTGTCAATTCTCCCAAACACATTTTTCTATCTTTTCCCAAAAAAGTTACCCAAAAACACTGATCTTAGAAACACCCTTCTTCAAACATTCACACATCATATCTAGTAATCATATTTTACAGGAAAGTAAATTACCTGTCAAATTGTGAGTGAATAAATGTTTCTAGATCTAACAAATATGGGACAAAAACATCCTCTGCTTTAAATCTTTTAAGCTCCACAATGTTTGATGAGATGATGTTCTTCTGTTTACATCCTAAAGTGACTTTCTGCAAAAGTGATGCATTTTCTGCTATTATACTTGCTGTTCAGGTCATGAATTTACAGTAATGATGAAAAACCCAAATCAGAACAGTAAAGCACTTGCTCACTAAATGATTTCTTTACTTTTCTGCCCTTACACATCCAGGCCAGCACAATTCTTCATTTCTTCATAATGAAGAAACTGACGACATCTACTCAGGAGATCAGAAATGATTTCTGCTAAGAACATTTGAAAATAACTGAATGGTCAGAGTACTCATGGTAAGAATAAAATTATCACATCTTAAAAAAAAAAAAAAAAAACACAAAACAATTTAAAATACTTCCAGGGAAACACAACAAATCAACAACTAAATACACCGAGCCCCTTGAATTCTATTTTATTAATCTTGCGTGAGGACAAAACCTACAAATAAGTTTCTATTTAAAAAAGTATACACGCTGCAACTTTATTTATGGCTTATGGCTTCAGACATCAAAACAAAACATCCAAACGCTTTTCTGCTTATGTGTGTTTGCAAGTCTACACAGTCATAGCAGAAAGCCAAGTTTGACCTAATTCTCACCTTACTCAGATCTGTATTTAGAAGTTGCAGAATGATGTGGAGGCTAAGAGATGAGAGCACTGCCACCTTGTGCCAGCCAAACCAAAGCTGAAGCCTAACAAACAAGACTACCAACTAAAACTAATCCCAGAGCATGTTCTGCCTTTGAAGTCTGACAGTTATTTGAGATCAGATGCTTGATACTGAATTATGAAAGGCTGCAGTGATATCAAGCTTAAGGAACACCTCAAACCAATTCTTTAAATAAAATCAGCATGTCTGGTAGCAATTACTCTTATTAGACTTGCCATTACAACATCCCAGGTTTAGTCACTCATACCTATGAAAATTTCAATCTCTAAGGATGAGAGCTTTGAAAATGGATATCTTCTTCTGACCTTCTGGTTTCATTTTGTTATTGGCCAGGCCTTTTTTTTTTTTTTTTTCCTTTTAAAGTTACACCAGGCCACACAGCTAAAATATTCAGAAGATATATGTAGCAGAAATGCTAAGTCATGGCCTGAAACAGTGATTGAGCACCTGGTGGGAAGGCAGGGCCAACCCAGGGGAGCTCAGGTGTAAGCAATGCACCTGAGTAACTGGAAGGGGTGAAGCCAGGATCCACTCCTTCCCAGACCTCATTTAAGGGTTGGCAGTGGAGGTGAGGGCATCTCTTGTAGGAAATTCCTGCCTACCGGAGGCCTTCCAAAGGTAAGCAGCTCTTTTTCTTCATTTCTGTAGCTGCTGTGTTTGGGTTTCTCATTTGCTGTAGCCAAAGACTTTGCCACCCTGCTATTATCACTGTACTTTCTATCTTATTATAGCATTACAATGTATGAAGCTTTCTTCTGAAATGCTCTCATACAACCATGCTGTAAGAAGAGGGATGTATATTTTTTACTACGTAAGTTTTTAAATACCTGAGTCAAGATAAAGTTTAGAAAGTTGGGAAGAATTCTGAAAATACTTATATATACTTACAATCTATGAGGGGGGGGGGAAATCCTCTCAGCAGTTCATTCTTATTTAAAATACAAATACTGCTTCAAGCTTTAAATAATAATGTGAAAGACCTGGAATTTATTCTGTTTATTTACTGATAAAATATAGCTCTACTCAGTGGATATTTCCATGAGTTACCTTCACAAGAGGCATTAATATAAACAATAAAAACAAAATAGTAGTACTCACCAATATCATTAGCCAGAGAAGCAGGATCAGAGGTCCCAAGGGTGGCCTCAAACTCCTCCTGGAGACGATAAGCTCTTTGAAGCAGGGATTCAAGCTTATGGATGAATTCAGCACTAATAATATCCTGCAAGAAGACATTAGATTTTCCATTTATTTACCGTTTATATTCTTAGATTTAACAAAGAAATCTTACTTAATCTTTAAAGAGCTCACTGTGCTACACCAGTTTCCTATGAGCAGCACAAGGACTCTGTCAGATGAATGCTTCAATATCCAGAATACACATGCATTTCTAAAGATACATATACTTGATTTAGTATAATAAAAACAAAACTTTAAAATTTTTTATGCTTACTGCACCAGAGTGAAAGCTGTACAGGTGTATGTTCATTTCAAAATATTTAATCATTTAGTTCATGAGAACAAAGAGATACAGATCAAGTTCAAACATACATACTATTTGTTAATATTCACAAGTCATTTTTTCCAAGGCTAGTATTTTTGCTAAGCAGATATTCTCTTACAATTGTACAAGAAAGATGATCCAAGAGAGAGAACTCGTTAAAGAAATGCTTGGTAACCTGATAACAGTATTAATGTCCAGAAGTAAACATGAATACAGCAGCAAATGACAAGAAATAAATAAAGCTACTTTTTTCCCCAACACTAATAAAAAAAAAAAGGGGGGGAAAAAAAGCTAGATATCCTTAAAATGCATGTTCTTTGAAATTGCTCTTAGTTTTGGTGAACGCATTAGAAGTTTATAAGATTCAGGTAGCAAAAGGTAATGAACTGTTTGGAAGCAAAAGAAGATTAAATATACTCACTTCTACACTTTCTTCTGCAATTGCATCTCCTGCTCCCAGCTTGATGGAACTACAGCTTGCTTCGTCTTCCACTTGCCTGTTACGGAAAGTTAATGCCTGCTCCCATCGACGCAGTGCTTCTTCAAAGAGCTCCATACCTAGGATAAGATCAGGAATGCCTCCATTCCATCAGACACACAGCTTTGGTATGTATTCATATTTTAGAGTCACAGGAAAGTATATAGATAACATGCATGATTACAGCAGAAATGCAAGCTTTTAAAACAGCCATCTGACTTCTTAAAATGAAGAAACTCACAATATGGTTAAATCAACAAGGATAGTAGTATTTTTTTCCTATTTACATTTAATAACAAACCTATAGCTTACTACTACAAATAGAGGTTTTGAAAATACAGAATTTTGATTCCTAACACTAGATTAAGTAGGTTTTCATTCATTTATGAAAATGCTCTTAGGTGCCCAAAGGACACTGGAGGGGGAAAAAAAAAACCAAACTACTACAGTAATATTATGCAGGTGCCACTTTATCATAAAAACAATTATTTACTTTCATTACTGGTAGATGCTAAATATTCTGATGATAACCTACCCATCAAGTATAAATTTTCAGGTGTAGTCACTGGAATATTAACAAGCTTAATATCCTCTTCATCTGCTTTATCCCAGGAATTAGAATTGGCACAAGCACAACTGTGACAAGAGGTGGCACTCTGAACCTAAAAATAAATACAATTTAAAAACAACAAGATTTAGAGGTGTTGTTATACAGAGTATCCTTAAGATTACATTCCTACTGGAGTACATTATGGTCCAAGTCTTATCTACAGATTACCTCTTAAAAGATTTTAGGAAAGCATAGTCATTATCAGGTCAAGTATAATTGTTTCTTTGGAAAAACACGCCCTCGTATTAACAGCAATGTTTTGGAAGTCTGTAATGTTCTTTTTCTAAAACATGAAAGTAATTGTTGATTTACACTATTGTTCCCCAAGTAAATCTGACTGTAGTTTTTTCCTGTTTTTTAATAATCTAAAAAATAACCATCTAGAGTGATGTAAACCCTCTTCCTAGGTGCAACATTAAAGAAACTGTATTAAACTTCTTGCTCTGTAAAGAGTTTCTAATTAGAGCTGCTGATCACTGAAACAGATCATCTGCACCCTGAAGAACACACATCATAGCATCTACAATGTAGTAGACGCGCACAAGAAACCTTCATTTATTTTAGCATTCTGACTAGGGGTTCAGTGGTTCTCACCTCTGTTCTTCTTTCTATCCCCTTTGAACTATACTAAGCTATCCTTCCTATGGCATTTGTGCTAGTGAGTTATACTACTCTAGAAGTTTTTTGAGCATCTTTGGGACCTGTTGTTCCAGACTGCAAGTCTAGGAGGAGCTGATATGGCTGAGAAGGTCTCACTACCTCTCTACATTCAGGTTTTTCTGGTACTCTTGTGTCAATTCTAATGTTCGGAGATTCAATCCAACTCATTACCTAAAAAGAAAGCGTTCAATCTTGATTTATTACAAGTGATTTTACTGCCAAGTCAGTAAACTCACTTGACTCACTAAAAGGTCTAAAATGCATCAAAGCTGTGTGTATATTTATATTACATTTATATACATATACACACACATACATAGGAATGTATAAGTGAGTGCAAGATACAAGGGGAATCCTGCTTTCAGCTGCACTGAGTAGCATAGTTTTGGCTCACTCCATCTCATGAAACTGGATTCTTATGAAGTTGTTAGACACAAGACAGGAAAGGTTAGAGGGACAGAATCAGTGGGCTGTTCCATTTACTTTACAGTTACATAAAATCTCTGACAAAAACTATTTTCATGGTGTAGAAAGTATAGTATAGACCTTCCACAAAGAGGTCATCTGTTCAGTCAGCCCCTCTAGCCTTCAGAGGTGATATATACAGCTTATTCAGAGAAGTTGTTTCAGCTCAGTGAAACCATTAGGTGTGCAACCAATCTAAGTTAACAGAAAATGAAATGCCTTAAAACACTCTTACTTACTGAGACCAGACTCTGAACTGAACCAGAGTATTTACTGAAAAGCCCTCCATTTGCATAGATACATGACTGTGATCCTTTTTCCTTGGCAGAGCTCAAAGAAAGAGTCAAGTTTTGTCGGCTACTGGAACAACTTGAACCTATTAGATACAACATTTTCAGTTTGTAGAAGCTTTAAAACTAGCAGATCTTATGTTAGCAAGAACTGTTTCCAATCTTTTCAATAAAATCCAGTTTAGAAGCAAACAATTATTCTTTCACTTACACTTCTATGTTAGAAGTTACAAATTAGAATAGTCCATATCCATAACAGTAAGCATGCATTTTAAGCACAGTTATTTTCCCATTCCATAAAGTTTAGATTTGCTTTTGTTACTTTTGACATACATCCCCAAGAATTGTAAATCCAATTGTTAGTATACTATTATTGAAATACATTTTCTTAAAGTTAAAACATTAAGAAGATGACTAGCTAACTCATAAAACAATAACTCTGTTTTTAACAATTTTACTTCAACAGTTCAAGCCTCCTCAACATTAAAGGAAAATGGCTTCATATACTGTTACATACTTTGACCCCTTCACATCCCTTTCTTCCCCCCCAAGACAAACAAAAAGACTTTGGGGTTCCTTCATGTACCTTTTTCTGATGCGGCTGCTTTGGTACATTCTAATAGTAGATGACCTGGCTCCCAATGGGATGCTTGCTTGTTTTTCCTTCCACGTTTTCTTTTGAAATGATGGGCCAGAAAAATGACAGATATTGCACTCACTGCTGTGACTGTGAACAGCTTCTTTAAACCAGGCGAAAGTTTTATCTGAAAATTAAAGAATGTGACTTTATTGAAAATCCATGCTTCTTCACTTGGACTCCTTCTGATGTGCTCAACCTAGGCAACTAAGGAACTAAGATTCTGTTCTCATATCCTGAGAAACAATTATTATTATTGACAAATTACTTCTCAAATTTTGTGATGGCCAGGTGAGAGCCAAAGGTGGGACATCCACAGCTGCACTGAGAGCCAAACTGTGAGGTATATTGCAAATCCTTTTCAGTGATTTGCCACAAGAATAACAGGAAAAAAAATCATTTTTGAGCCATATTTTGCAAAGCCAAATAGAAACCTTCTTGACTCCTTTCTGTGTATTACAGCAAGAGAACGTGGTTCACTCTTCAATATGCTTATTCTCTGAGGGACGTAACTGCAGTGTTAGTATTTTCAAGTAATTCTGATGTTTTTCACTCTTATCAAACATGGTTACAGGCAACTAGCACCTCTTTTCTCTGGATCTCTACAATGTAATGACAGCAACTCCCCCCTGCCCATGTCCTGAGGGTGCTCCAGGGACGCATCTTATATTCCCTGCATACAAGGGGTGTCAGCTTCACAACACTCCCAGCCTACCAACCTGAAAACAAAGGTCAGAATGAACGTGCTCTTTACTCAAATGTGAGGAACTGCTATCCACATTGCTATTTATACAGCACTACATCAATTAAATAAGTCACACAAGATCCATTTATGAAAGAAAATTCTGTAATTAATAGAGCCTTAATATTATATTTGACAATCTTTCCATGCATAAAACAAACACAAACAGCAAAAAAATTAAAAAAAAGAATCTGGTTCTATTTTTTTTAAGAATCACTGCCTCATTTTAGTAATTTGTCACTTATTTAATCAAACAGAAGTGACTCAGTAGTGAGAAGTACGCTATTTGATTTCTGATTAAGAGTAATCATTCAGATTAACTTGGAGAGTGGTACTGCCAGTCTTTGAGACTGCACTCCATACTGTTTCCCAAAATTTAACCAACTGCTACGTTTTGTTTTTAACCACCTAGAAATTCTACAGAAAGGACAGTTCAGGTATTTTGATTATACAAAATGAAGACACACAGACATTGCAGAAAAAGCCATCTGCTTAGTCTGATATGATGATACACCATCAGCAGGAAAAGATAAAAGTTATTCAGCTACTAAGGCCAAGACGCTCCTCACAAATTTAGCTCATATTAAGATCAGAAGAGAGAGTACAATATTACAATTAAACTTTAAAAATGTATCACAAGTTACAATACTCAGATAACTTGTGCATTACCTGTGTGAGAGAGTGATACCAGGACACAGGAAGGTGAAATGCCTGTAGAGCCACTGTCTTCAGAGAAAAGCGTGCCTCGGTAACAGCCTCCTCTGACATGGCTCCTTCTCTCCCATAACCTCATTAAGTGGAATTACGTCGAAAACATCAGTCACAGATGTTTCTGAATACTGTCAAACAAAAGATGGAGAATTACACAATGCAAGCCCAGGACAACTTTCTTCTACAGGCCTGCTGCTCTCAGATAACTGCTACCTGACTCGTCTGAGCGATGCTCATACAGAGGAATTTGTGCTTATGAAAAAAACAGTGCATTGCTGGCTCGGCTCCAGCCCATTGTAACTGTTCTCTGCAAAGGGCTGCGTGTCTAAGGAAGGACCTACAGAGGATCGTCTGCTTTATTACCCGAAAGCTCACTGCTTATATCCTCCAAATTACACACAAGACAGCTCTACTGTCAGCAGACATGCACCAGCTCAAAGAGTTCAGGGGCAGACAGGAAGGCTCTCATTGAGAGATTCGGCGTACCTACAGACGCGACAAGGAATAAATACCACAGCCTGACGTAACCTCGCTCCGTGAGACGAACACCACCCTCCCCCGATGCCGAACACAGCGCAAACCTCCAACCGCACCTCAGCGCAGGGTGACAGCGAGCGCGCGCCCGATCGATGCGCGGTGCTCGGCGTAGAACATCTCGAACGACATCGTCGTCTCCGTGATC
>JAOWBP010004015.1:23294203-23313862 GCA_028571105.1 Tragopan temminckii
GAGAGGGGGGCTGCGCATTCCTGGCCGCGGGGCAGCGGCGGAGCCCCGGGCCGGCAGCGGTTCGGTCCCCGTCTCGGGTCCCCGCCGCACGGAGCCCCGAGCCCCGCACGGCACACGAGCCCCGCACGGCACACTCACCCCCGGCGCGGCTCCCGGCTGCGGAGCGCTGCTGGCAGCGGCTGCCTCATGCTCCGCTTGCGGGGCGGCTTTATAACCTGCCGCCGTCAGCTCCTCGGTCGCTTTATGGCAGGCGCGGAGCAATCGCCTAATAATAGTGCTGTGACAGTTAGCTGATGGAGCGGACGGGAACCCGGCCCGTGCCAGAACCCAGAGCGCGTTCGGCCTAAAGCAGCGCCTTGCTCTGGAAACTTCACTGAGCACAGGCAGAAGCGTGGTTTTATTACATCTGAATGCATTCCTTTTCCCCCTTGTTTCCTACCTTTCCAATTGCACGGTCCCCAGCCCAGGAGAACTTTCTCCTTTCTATCTCCCTTGTATTTTGTCTGCCAGACTGGAGCCAAGGGGCAGCCGGAATCACAGGCACGGGGCTGATAACCACACGCCCTCAGCCTTTGCCAATCTGAACAGTAGATACCAACGCTAAAACACAACATGTATTTCAAAGGACAGCACAGAACTTTCCCCCCCTGCCACGCTCAGAACAGTTGTGCTGCCAAAGTCAGGCAGCACGCGCTAAGGGCAGGCATTCAGTTTGCAGCTTTCAGCAGACATACACCCAAATTTGCTCACATCAATGCATACATGCACTGCCGTTGTGCATCAGTGAGGATTGGACACCTTCCTTAAGTTCTATGTTTCATTACCTGCCCCCCAGGGAAGCCTTAGTTTGCAGCCTGAGCTCACTGTAGCGGGACTGTTTGGAAATAAACCTGAAAAAACAAAACAAAACAAAACAAAAAACAGCTCCTAAAACCAAGAAAAGAGATAACAACTCGACAGAAAGAGAAGAATGCAATTAAACCACACTGATTAGGCAGAGATCTCAGCAGCAGACCAGCCGCTGTCTTTGTCACACCTGCGATACCTGCTGTGTCTGCAGCACGACAACCATCCTTCGGGCAGGGTTCTCTTCCTTTATTAAGATGCCTGCCTGAGTCACCTGTTTGACTTCCAGGGCTAAAAATTCCACTCTTCAGCTTTTGGCGGATCGCTGGACAATGTGTTGAAAATTGATCACTGCTTTGTACAAAAGAAGCAGAATGAAACAGGTCTACAAAATCAGTTTAAACTGGACAGCTGATCCCATTCCGTTCCTTTTTCTCTATGTTCAACATTGTCATATTTTTGTTGGATTCTAAGAAGCAAATTCAAATTTCAATTTATATGGCTAACTGGCATTAAAACTGCTTCCATATTAAATATTTTTATATTAGATGTCAAGAATTGTGCAAACTCAAGTTTTAGACAGTTACCCAAACAAGTAATGTCACAGTATTATTTTATTTAGTAACACAACTGCAGTTCATTTCGGCAATGGGAAGTTCACAGATATGCTTACTCAAGCACTTGATTTGACACATTTAGTTTGACAGAAACTAAAGAGTACAAAAGAGAAGTATAATAACCATTAAGAATGCATTAAAAGTGAGATGATCATTACAACAAAATTGCAGATGATGTAAATACTTGATTCTTCTATGGTCCTTACACATTTAACATTTCTGATCTTAGCTTTAGTTACGACAGAACAGGACAGCTTTTAAATTTAGCTTGCTCTTATTAGCACAGAAAGTAGCATTCAAAACTATTTTAAAAGAGGTTATGAACTAAATTCTGAGTTCTTAGTTATGAATTCAGTAAAGCCACATCATACAATCACTGCTTTGGTGCAGCTCTGGCCTTTGAGTTTTCAAAGGAGGCAGACTTGGAATTCTTCAGCTGTGTGGCAGTTATCAACAGATACTCCATACGTCCCCTCGAGCTCAGTAGTATAAACCTCAGCAAGAAGGCAGCTCCCTCCCACTTAAATTCATAGCTCTGCTTTTAGAGCTAGGAAGGGCAGAATACGCAAATGCTTCTGGGGAGAAGGTCCAAAAGGTCCCAAAGGTATCTGCACATGCACATTTCTCTGTTCCCCTTTTTTTCCCCCTCCCTCCCTCCCTTCTTCTCTCTCTCCTTACCTATTTCTTTCTTCCTTAATTTCTTTTTCTTTTTTTCTTTTTTCTTTTTCTTTTTTTTCCAGAAAGTTCACATAAATAGAAGCCAAAGTCTGAAAGAAATATCTATTGTTGATACTTCTCTGCAACCAGATGCTGTAACTCCTATTCTGGATGGGAAACATCAGCCTCATTTCTGACCTGATTCTACGGACTTCTGAGAGCTCTGTGATGTCATGGAAGCATTCCTGACCTAAAGGGATACATTTGTTGAACCAAAAATATCAGGTACTTAACCATTTTCTAAATATTTTGGCATAGCATAATGGTTTTTGTTTTTTGTTTTAAATCCTTTCATTTCTGACAGAAGATCACAGAACTAAATCCTTTGGAAACAGCCTCGTATCAGCACTGTTGAGTAACATTTGGGTTGTACTCTCTTCAGGAGTATTTTATAAATACAAGAATTGGTCACTTAGGTATTTACTTCTGTAAAAATGTGTATTTCTGCTTTTCTGTGATGAATGCTAAGGTGTCATTTTCTCAACATTTTATTGGACCAGACAAACCACAGCTTCCTGTGACACACTAAGTGCCAGGTGGTATATTTGATGTGGAATACGCCATTTACTCTCTTCCTGATTCTGAATCCAGTTTGACAGCTTATAGTTCAATATAATTCCATTCACAGACTGCAGAAAGCTGCCATCATATATGGCAGGAATTTTTGAGCACTACAATGTGATAAGTATGTTTAAGATAAATGAGAAGAGTGACACAAACTTCACATTCTGGTATTGCAGATATTATCAACTGAGAAAAAAAGTATAGCAGAGTGCCAAGTTCAGCAACCTGAATGGTGGAAACAGTGCAACAGCAGCATTTGGAACTTCTATTTTATTACACATGGAATTATAGTCTTTTTTTTTTTTCTTTTTTCTTTTTTTAATATAATCAGTTGGCATTTCACACAAGTCATATGACACTTTTTCATAATCTTTATCAAATGAACACAACAAAACGTTGGCTTCAGTAAAACCTATGGAAAGACACAGGTCCTCATCTTCAAGTACCATCAGTTTGGGCTGTGTGTGCAACCGTAGTTGAAATGTTTCTAATCAAAGTTCGCTTCAATAAGTTACATTACAACAACATGCTCCTGAATATCTGAATGTTTAGAATTAGTCTGTAATTAGTCTTATTACTTACTTAACACAGGCTGGATTCTTGTAGCTTTCTGTGGCCAAGAGTACATCAACGTAGTTTAAAAGCTAACTAGAAAACACTGTTTCAGTTTAAAGGAATTCAAGACTATAGATCATTATTAGCTTTAGCACAGTCAAAATGTTGCTGCAAGTTTTCTCGTGCCTCATTACTGCGTTGCCTCCTAACCAAAGTTAAGGTTTCCATATCCTGAGCCACCACACTTCTGCATGTTAACATTTATGGCCAAAATCACCACATTTCCTCCCAAATAGATAATTGACCTCCTTACAAGGAAGGCAGGAAGACGTAAATGCTTTTAATTACAAAACACTGCCCTTGATTCTGTTTCATGATTAAAAAATTATCATGATTTAAAAACGTATTTTGAAATGCTACATAAGAACTAAGAATTATATCCATCACTACCATTGAACGTCTTTGCAGTTTTAAAAAAGAAAAAAAAAAATTGGTGAAACTAGCATAGCTGTTTGGATATAAAAAGTGGTCTCATACAAACACCTTCACGATTATTAGATTTTGCACAAAAAATAAATCAAAAAATGCATATTGGAAGTCATTACTGTCCAAATGGTGCCTGCATCACTCTTCTTATACTGTAGTACAAGTACTATAGTATAGACTGTACAGTACAGACTGCTTACATCCACACAAACATAACCTCAGGGCAGTGGCAACATGTTCAGTTTTGTGACTGTGATTACTTTATTGCACGTGTCACATGAATCAGAGACTGTATAACTGTATATACCCCCAATGAAACACCTCCTTGGTCTAGACACATCATGACTTTGAGACTCTATAGTGAACATTTTGTACTGTAAACCTTTACATGAGACACATCCATCAGCTCCACTTACAAATTATCTGTGGCAAAAGTACAGTATTTCATAAATAAACTTTACCAAAATATTACAGAAAAAAAGCTTTGGGATACATTAAATATAAATACGATGTCAGCTGAGCTGCACATTTAATTTAGATATATACAACAGTATGCTCACCAGTTCTTTTTGTAGATGTGTATCCTCCCTGAGTCCTTTTCCTTACTTAGCAACATGGTACATTTTCAGATGTTTGCTCATTAACAGCAATGAAAGCTTTGGGGTTAGAAAGAAAGGTGGGAAGGAGCATGTCAAAGTGCACTCCATTTCATACCTCATGGATTTTAAGCTTACTGTACCTTTGCTTCTAAGAGCCCACTGGTCATCACATGCCCATGACCACTTACACAAGCACTGGCATGTTTCAGTGAATCTGCTCCAAGATAGGCCATCAAAAGTTCAGTGCGTCGGATTAATAATTGCATAAGGTCTTCAGCCAAACTCTCCATAGTTGAGTATCGTACCTTTTCAAAGTCAAAGATGTCTTTGAGGAAGAAAAGCACTTGATCCTAGTAAAAACAAAACAAAACAAAAAAAACGTGTTTACTTACAAGAAGAAAAAAGAAAAAGCATGCAGTGTTACCTATTTCTTGTACACATTTCACAGAATCATCCATTTACGTATTCTTCCAGTGCAGAGATATAAGTAAGTGCACTAAAATATACTTCGTAGAACAGTTCTAGGCCTAAAAAGCTTAGTCAATATGACAGTAAATATTTTCATCATTTTTTGCTGTTAGCTTTAATTTTAGGAAAATACAAATGTGTGCCTATAAGCAAGATCCTCATTTCTTTTCTTCCATAGGATTATTTTTTTTTTAATTATGATAAGTGGTAATTAAGAAGAAGGTGCAAACCTTGAAGAAGCAGCATAAGTCATAAAGGGAATTTCTAGGACCCAAAAAACCCCATGCCAAAACAGGGCTGATATGTTCACATATAGCATAGAAATGAGCAAAAAATCCATCAGGCACCTGGGGATGTAAAAATTGGAGACAAAAGTTACACAGTACATTTAAAATAAAACCTTATTACATAAAATTGTGTTTAAAAAAGCCTAAAAAACCCATTGCTGCAGAGTTGTGGCAACCTGAATTCATTTAAATAATAGGTAACTCTACCAAGCAACTCTTGTTTTAGAAAAGTGGTGGTGTTGGTTTTGTTTGTTTGTTTGTTTTAAACTCCTCTGGTATTCTGTATTATTAGGAATAAGGCCAAAAAGTTCATGACCAACCTACTCCGATTCTCCCACATGACAGATCAGAGAAGTTTATTCAGTTATTCCTGTTTGAGATCCTATGCTGTGTACAGCTGAATCTTGTAAAAAGTAAGAAAACTGCATTTGAAGCCATCAAGAAATTAAAATGCCTCCTTACAATTCCATTCTAAAAGTTAACTTCTGCTTTTGGAAGTTAGGAATCAAGTACAGATCTAAATACCCGTTCCAGTTATCCCCTTCTCCACAATGTTAAAAGCTTTGCTAATATTAGGCTCTTCCTCTACAGACGCTCAAATACAACAGTTTAATTGTTTCCTGATTTTCTTTTCCATCCTTTTTGTCCAGGCACGCAGTTTTGAATCACTAAAGTTGGGCTTCCTCAGCTGTGGTATGCAAAATCACTTCCAATGGCTATGGCTGTCCAGCAGTAAAGCTCAACTCCACTTACAAACTGGATATTAGAGATGGGGGCATTTGCCTTCAGGTCTCATAAAAGCCTCGAAAAGCAAACAAAAAGCGGAGCTGCTGGCACAGAGGAGTACTGCTTCACGGTCTGCAGAGTTTCTTCCATGAAAGCCAGGATGCCAGAGGGCACTGAGGGAGGCTGCAGCACAGATCCAGCAGTCCTTGAGGGCAGCGCAGCTTCAGGTAAGTAAAGAAATGGGATTGACTTATAGTTAGCTGTGGAAATGGTGCAGAGACACAGGGTTGAGAATGTCCCTAGTAAGTGATCTTGGTCTGCAAAAATCTGAAGTACACGTGTGGACCCAGAAATCAGAGATTCTACTGTCAACTATGTTTTTGGCCTAAACTGGTTTGAGAATTTTTCAGGTAAGACTTCTTGCTAAAAAAATTCATATTAAAGCCCCACAAGCTAAACTTCTTCAGGTGACAAACTTGTTTAAACTAACATGTCTACAGGAGTACGGGTTGATCTGTAATTAATTTTTCCAAAACAAGGCAGAACTTCATATTCCTTGGAGTAACTTTGGTACGTATAATTTGCAAAGCAACTTACCTTCATTTGCTGTCTTTTCTGCTTCAGTACTGACCAACAGCTTGAAGCCACAGCCTAAATGTAAAAAAAAAGTTAAAAAAAAAAAGAAAAAGATTAAAAAAAAATCAGTGTCCAAAACTATTAATAATTATAAAAATTTTCACCTAAAACGCACTGATGTGCAGAATGTTACATTTCTAAATGTTCTTCTAGTTTCAATCTTGTGATAACACAAAATTTTCAACTATAAAATATCAGCTGATGCAAACAACTGGTTCTATAAAGTGTTCATATTTGTTCATATTTTGAAATCTTTCTTTGTTACACTTTCCTTAGATTAATTAAAATGTGATTTGGCACTCCTGACTGTTTTGTTTTGTTGTTTTTTTTTTTTTTTTTTTGCAGTCAAACAGTTAGCAACATCTACTCAGTTTAACTGAGGATCAGCCCATTATATACCAGAGTGTGTGCTCAGACATCAGCAGCTATTTTAGATACTAAATAGCATGCGAACACATCGTAATGTCCTTTTTACTTTTAGCAAAAACATTCCTGCAATAGCTTCAGATTCAGCGAAGTAGTTTTGTCCAAATATGGCTCTGTATAATACAATATACCCATACCAGAACTGTTTCCCCCCTTTTTCCCCCTTCATAGTTTCTGACAGAATTCTATCCTCATCTGATTCTCCATGCGTACTTGAAGATAATTTACTATTCTCAAAATTCTGTTACTGCATGGTTACAATATGCGTGTGTGTGTGTGGGATGGTATTGTATTCATTTACTTGTACCTGGAACCGTACGAGTCTTACTGCTAGCACTCTGGTTTATGTACCAAAATCTGGATCTAATATCTAAGATGGGGCTTACAGAAAATTCCCTTGTAAAATTTTACTTCCTTAGAGCAAACGTATTTTTGCAGGCCAGGCTAAAGTATTTTCTCTAATATACTCAATCATCCTATATATTTTTGGCAGAGTTGAAGCTTTTAAGCTATGATTACCAAATAAATAAATAAATAAAAAATAAAGTGATAATACAATTTTTTTTCTGCTGAAGATACTTCAGGTATATATTTAGTATATATATTTGTAGTGGAAGCTGAATTAGTCTTTACACTGAATGAGCATATAGATTCTTTATTTCAAAATTAAATGCTTTTATCAAGATGATACATAGTTTTTATTATGGAGCTGATAGACTTATTCTCATTCTTGAGAATCCACTCTAATAACATAAAGCACAGATCACCAGAAGAATAATTTCAGGATATACAGAATTTTCTATCAGAATGCTCACACCAATGTTATATTCATCATAGCATCTACTTATACCAATGTACCACAACAATACCATGATTATGAAAGTAACAAATACTTACTGTTTCTTTAAAAGAGGAATTCAGCCAGCGGTTGTTTACTACATTCTGTATAGATATTGGTGGATTTTCTAAATCTTCAAATGAATCCATCAATATGAAGTCCAGAACAACATCATAAAAATTCAAGTTTTTTACCTATATTAAATCAGAACATGGTCTAAGTAACTTAGTTTCTCTTTCAGCACTGGAATTCAACATGCATCACATTCTAACTGTTTTAACATACAGATGTAAAGAGTAGCAGAAAAAAATGTAAATGCTTTCTGGTACTAATGTACACTGGTGGATGCCATTTCTCTAAGTCAGGAATATTAGGCATGACAGAGTTGACTTTCCCACAATCCTGAACTATAAAGAATTATTTTTGGCTGCTACAGTTGGCATAATTGAGGGTAAAAACACTTCAAAAAGTCACACTCACTCCTCTAGCAGCAAGTTCCATTTCAGTATTATCCCAGTGATCCGTTTGTTCCAAGAAATATATCATTTCATCAAAGACATCTTCAAATTTCTTTGGATTCTGCAAAGTAAAAGCAATGAATGTCAAGCAAACCTAACACAAGAGATGGTTTATTTACATTATAAAATGAATTATGGTAGAAGTTACTTTAGCAGTGAAACATTAGTTAAAAAAAGGCTTTTACCTTTCGTGCTCTCACAATTAGGGCAGATAAAATTTTTCTTCCACTTTCAGCAAGAAATATTCTGTTTGCTGTTTCTGAAAGAATTATCTAGAAAAGGTTTTAAAAAACATAGACATATTCATTCACAGATTATAGCAAGTGATCTTTAATTATTTCAACCAAATTTAATAAAGTTTTCTTCATTACAACCACTAGTACAGTAGGCAAGTTCCCAATTAGTCTCTGGTGCAAACATTCCAAATTTTGTTAATCATAAGATTGGGATGCCCCATTTTAGAATTCCAGAAATGTAGAAATTATAGGAATAATTAAGAATATGCTTAATTATGGGATATATTATTAAAACATTTGCATGAGTACTGCACTGATAGTGGCACTTCAATGTCACATGTCTTAGGTTTAAGAAGGCAGATGACTTTGCTTTCTGCTTACCTGGAAAGCTTGTCGAATACAATGAAGCTTAGCAAGGAAGTCGCTGTCTCCAAGACATTCAAACATTTCAGTCCTATGGAAAATTAAAAAAAAATAATATGAAAAACATCAAATAAAGAAGCACAAGAAAATTCAACTACAAAATACCCTTTATGAGAATCCTGTATTCTGCACAGAATACTTGATTTTATTGTTTTCTTTTCTTGCAGATTATTAAGTAGACAAATCAATACATTAATACCTTAATACTCGTGAATAAACTTTGCCTTCTTCTGCTAAGTGCATTGCTTCTTCATACAGTGGACAATGGCAAAGGGAATCTAGACCATAGGTATTACGAACTTCTCTATGCTCTGTAAGCTGGGGGGGGAAAAAAAAGTAACATTCATTAAAGAACTTGCCAAAGTTTTCCTGATCTTCTAAGAAAGTTGTTTCTGTACCTGCTTCAAAAAAATAAAATAAAAAAAAGAGGGGGCAACCCTGAGCTAGTAAACCAGTGGGGCACTGTGCTATTAATAGGGCTGTAATTTCATGCCTTTTCAAATCTGAAATCTACAGCTTCAGGTTTTGATTTTTAAAAGTTTAATTAATAAACTTGCACCTGTTTTGATTTTCACTAGTTAGATCTGATGAGTCTCAATGCGGTACAAAGAAAGCAAACTAAGAAAGTTGTAAAGACACTGAAAATACAGAATAATTACATTATGAATATCTTCAGGAAGGTGGAAGTGATAACTTTCTCCCACAGCTGTTCTTGTTTCCCTGGTCAACATGTCTTCAAAACTCTAAAGCCCACAATGATAGCTTGTGTCTCGATGCCCCGTGCTGCACAACAGCTTCTGAAGTTCACAATGTACGTTGTTCAGTGTATGCTGTGTGGTGTTCAGACACCAACCTATTTTCTACGGACAGTTCGGCTTTAAGGCTGTACCTATTAGTGATGAGTTGATGAAACAAATGTAAAATACCAAACCCCTGGAACTTGCAGTAGCTTTTAAACTCAGTATTTCTTAACTGCTCTGGTCTAACAAACAGACTCAGTCCTTTTGTTTGCCAACCACAAGTTGTTTCTTAATAAATAGAAAAAATTCTCAGCTGTGCAGAAAGATCTTTTTGACTACCAAAATAACCACCTACATGAAAGTACCAAAAATACGCAGTGCTAGTCCTTATAGGAATTCTTGCTTGCTCCCTGTAATAAAAAGGTCAATTTACTGGTGCAGTCAGCTTTCCTTGCATTCTGAGAAATGACGCTTATCCTGTATTAAAAAGATCAATGAATTATTTCCCTGGATGTCTGCATCTTTAAAAAGATTTTTCTTCCCTCCCTTTCTCAACATGTTTCATGAAGCTGTTAAAATACATAGCTCCTCATGGTTTTGCATGGAGAGCGTGCTAGACTGCAAGACATGTTCTGAGATAAAGCAGTAATCCATATGAAACTAGATGGACTAAATGAACATGTGAGGAGTGACCAGGATGAGAATAATGAGTCCTGAGAATTTAGCAATAATAGTCACAATTCTGAAGTCAGTCAGAGAACAGGAAGGCACATCTTGAACTTTTGTAATGAAAAAGGAGAGAAAACTCATTAATAAATGCTGTAGGAATGTACATTGGTATTATTTGCTAGCACCATTCCCTCTCGTATTCTCTATTTTAGAAAAGGAATAAAACTTCTGTTGGGAAAGCAGGAAAAAGGCAACACTACCTTTCAATGACAGAGCACTTCTGGAGCATGTTCTGGATCTAAAATTCTGTCTTAGACATTTTGAAGGTTTCTGTGCCAATAATAAATAGGTTCAGACATATGGATACTGGTATACTTTCCCTGTTATCAAAGCCTGTTGCTTCCTGCACTACTTTGTTTTTAATAGATTTGAAGTGAAGAAGACAATCTTCACAAAATAATTACAGGGGGAGTTGACAGGAAAGCACAGCTAAGGATTTTCTCACAAGTCTTAAAAATTTCCTAAGCTCTGGGCTGAGCTAACATTTCCACAAACAAAGCAAAGTTTATTTCCTAACAGAACTACAAATTCAGTTGTAATCAACATACGGAAGTAAGACATCATAAACACAAGTATACCAACAATGGAGAGGCAGCAATGAAATTCACTGTCAGGGAGACGGGAAAAGAAGAAAAATGGAAAAGAAGCCAGGAAAGAGAAGGTAGAGACCTTTTTCTGGCACGCTCGCTGTTGTATACTTGCCAGAGGAGGCAGCTATTTTGATCACGCAGTAGGTGAGAGCACAAGAATATGAAAAGGATCCTAACTCTCATAAATGCAAGCTGATAGCAAATGGTCTCAAATAAGGATGAAAACACCATTATTTATCACAGTAAATAAACAGTATCAATAACTTAAGGCAAATAGTTATACCTACTGTTCCTTCTGCAGTGCTTCCAAGAGGCCTATATGTGTTTTGGAACAGAAGTCTGGCTGGGATTGGGGATGGCATCTTCATGAGAATTTGAGCACCTGTACATTGTGTCAATCTGGACTCCTGCAATTCTCTATGAAAAGTCATCAAGGCCATGATCCTCAGGATCCTCTTGAGTATCAGTCATAGCCAAGATGAAATTGTAGCATACCCTACTGCTACTGAAGTGTGATTTAATCCTTGCCAACTGTTCCAGTTTTGTACCTTTCTTTTACTGAAAACTATCCTCCTGTGTTTTGTCCTAATATGATGCAGCACAATACCCTGTTACCTCCTAAGCAGTATACATATTGATTTGCATCATATCTACCTGCGGCTTGTTTTAGGATTCCCCATGTCTTTGCTTGTATTCCTACTGAGGGCAGTGAACTACATCTGACTTGTGTCAGCACAGAAACATGCAAATAGCTTCCAGTATTTAAAATTAGAGCCACAGAAAATACTCAGTACTGCTGCCTTAGACAGGATGCAATGCAGAAAGAAAATAAGTAACTGTCAATACAGCCTGTGGTGTGATGTGACCAGAAAAAATTCTACTACTATGTAATTTCCCAGAAGGTGAAATTACTAATGATTCCAGTAGGGCAAAAATGTACATGCACTTATTACTGTCTATGAATTTCAGATAAACATTTCTACTGGCAAAAGCAGTTTGGGATGGTTGCTAAAATTGTAACTGCAATCATGGAGCATAGGATGAAAGAACAAATATCCATTTGCTGAAAAAACATTGAAAGCTGAAAGAAACTCAGCCCCTTAACCTGAAACATTCCACTTCTTTGCATCTGCAAGAACAATACATGGGAAGTTGATAAGCAAGATGAATCTGTATGACACCATCATGTCTAGAATAAAAAGTCCGGTATATCAGTTCTAATCCAGTTACTTCTAAGTGATCACTGTTCTCTATCACTAGCTGAAATACTCTGAGAAGCAGTAGTTATCCCTTCTGACTGCAGCAGTTATTTACAGTGTTAATTTTAAATTTTTAATTTTTTCTTGCCCAGGATGAGCAAAATTTTACATTGAGGTAACATATTCCTAAGAGAAGATAACTGGCACTGACTTACAATTTAGTTTTACTATGCAACGATGCCCCAGTACGCTACTACTACAGAGCCAACCAGCTCTGCAGCTCAAGCTCAGAGGCCCATATTTAATCCAGGAGTTTGGTGGTGTTCCAATTTGAACAGTATCATTTATGGTTTTGTTAATCTTCAGGATTCCTCCTGGCAGCTGAAAATCTTTTAAAATCCTTCAGTAAAATCTGACAAAGGACATGAGAGAGCATGTTCTATTAGTAAAGGCTAGAACAGCTGAAAAGGAAGGAACATGGTCATAACTTTCTTCTGATAACAAAGAGTTGATGGAAGAGGCTTTGAGGTATCAAATTGTGGAGACTACTTTCAGAATAAGTGAAGACAAGAGAAAGGTGTAAAGCTGTTGCAAATTTTAACTCAAATGTTTCTTTAGCAAATACTGACACAATTCAACTTCTGGATAGGATGATCATTCCCTGAAAGTGATGCATCCTTTTTTTTTTTTTTTTTTGTTAAGTAAAGCAACATAAGTGAGTATAGTGGATTGTTCTGATCTTCACATACCTGCAAAAATAATTGCAAAGCATGTGTATGCAATTTTCTCTCTTTTTACAGCTGAGTTCAGTAGCTTATTTGTAGTGCATATATGATAGTAATATCTAGCACAGAATATACCCAGAGACCAATTGCTTTCCCCGTAATTTGGAGAAGAGTGCTATTCAAAATCACTTCAGCTCATGAGAGACTATAAAGTGAGATGTTCCTCATTCAACACCGTATATTAAATTCTTTCAAATACTCCAAGGGAGCTGTAGCGCATTGGAGCTAACAGGCAATATCCTCTTATCCAAAGATTATTTCTTTATGTATCCTTTGCAGTCTTATCTGAGAAGACGAGGGGAAATCAGATGAAGAATATAGCATATTAAAATAACACCTATCAATTACCAATAATTTCTTATAAAAAGAAAAAAAAAAAAGACTCCAAAGAAGGCAAAGACAGCTTCATACCTATTCATATTATCTAAGAAAGTAGGAGAAAATAGAAAAACATAATTCATGGAAAGAGGATCTACTATAGCCTCCAATTGGTTATGCCACTCTAATCACAAAAATCTGAGATACTTTTAAAAGCAACTACTTTTTAGAAGGACTTATGAAAACATACTGCCAGGTAACCATGTTCCTTTCTCCTTCTTCCAACCTCCTCCCCCTCCCCTCCCCAAAAAAAAGCCACCAAAAAATAGATAATAAGCAGACTGATTACAATTTCATTACTCCAGCTAATAGGAAACTGGTAACAAATAGGAAACAAGTAAGCAAGATAAGGATTGTTTGCTTGTTTTTTCTTTCTCCATAAGAGAAAAATGCTTCTCTTGCAGTAATTTGAAAAAAAAATACAATTCTTTTCACTGTTCAAATAAATCCATTAATCTTTCAAGAATCCATCTTCAAGAGTCTTACCTCAGCTGTGGAAACAAAGGAGTCCGTCGATGCAATGCTTAATGTATCTCGAAGGCAAAAATCATCTGTGTTATCCTTTACAGTAACGTCTGTATTTTTATCTTTAAAAGCAATTAAAAAAGAAGAAAAGATAAACAGAATTTTCTGATAGCTTAATAGCTTCAAGCCTTTTAAGTATATTTCATGTACGTTTTCACGTAGTACTTCTTTTGGAACGCACAACATCATATTACTATGAGAATATACACTTCTTTGACCTGCTAATATTCACACGAGTGCATTTTTTTCTGTCTTTAAAGTGGACTTAGAAACATCATCTGCATGAACAGGCAGAGAAAAAAACTTTTCCAGGGGTTTTGCTTTTTTCTTTGGTAAACCTCCAAAGATCTTTCTACCTAAATATGCTACTTTGCTGTATTGATCTAAATCCTTTGTTGAGGTATTAACTTGGCTGCATCATGTAACAAAGGCTCAGTGTTTTAGTAGCAGGAAGTACTAGTTAAAACAAAAAAGCTATTAATAAAAAAACAGGCTTCAGCTTCACTTAACTTTTGTTTCATTGTCTAGTTCTCATGCCATTTTCTACTTGATGGTTTTCCAGCAGAGCCATAGAAGTTTTTAATCTTCACTGTATCCCCTTTTTCCTCTTTTCCACTGCTACAACATATCCAGCTGCACTTCCTATAGCACTAGAACTCTTGCCTTGAAAATAACTGACGTTTTATGCTTAAAATCACCCGCAACACAGTTTCTCTCATTTTTCCTTTATTTTATTCCCAGATGTCAACTGCAGCACATCTTGCTAGCATACATGGCTTTGTTTTCTATACAGAAACACTTTCACTGAAGGACTAAATTCATGAGCCAGTAAGTCAGACTTTGGCTTGATGTGCCCTGCGCTGCATTCTCAGTAGAGCACAGGCATTTATTTTGGGTTACTTTACCTTCAGACATTACACATGTGTTGCTAAAAGTCTGTTTTATTTCTAGCAGTCAACAGCAACCAGCTACCCAATGTCATCCAGATCTGTTGCTATGGCAGTACTTTATAAAAAATGCTATTACATCGCAAGTGGCCTCATGCCAACTTACTGGAATGGTTTACTCATCAATTGAAGTGCTACAATCCACATATCTTAACTATTATTTCAGTGGTTGTTATGGTTTTATTTGCTATGGACTTGGAATGACAGGTCAAAAAGTGTACATAACAGTAAGTATGTCTTTGAGACTATTCACCAAGGGGAAAAATTGGTAAAAGTCTGGGCAAAGACTTCACTAGATGCTGCTGCACTACCCTGAGTTAGGCAGACTCCAACTTGTAATCACAACTTCACTAACTTTCATTTGAGTATCTTTGATTCTCAAATCCTTCTCAACAGTTTAGCCCCTCTTCTAATCTCTTAAAACAAAGAGGAAAAGTACAGCAGCATCCGAGTTGATTGAGAGTCAGTTGTACGCTGGAATCTGAAAAGCTGGAACAGAAAACCAAACTGTGGTCTGTAAAGCATTTGCCTGCTGTCTAGTAAGAGCAGACGGGTAAAATGATGTTTTCTCCTCATTTCTACACATAACTTGCATTAATACCCCTCTGATAATATTAAATGCTTTTCTAATACCTCTCTTTCACATTAGCAGTCGCTGAAATTGCAATAATACTTTTAAACACAGGACTGCACAGGGCTGTACAGTCCGGCCATGGATTTTTCCACTGGGCCTCTCATTTTGGCTAAGATATTCTCCATAATAAATTTGCAATTAAAACAAGAGTTTATACATCTCGTAACTAGAAAAGCTCTCTAACACCTGGTTCAAGTGCAATCCAAAGAAATGCTGTTTTTCTGACATTTCCAGTCTATAAGCAACATGCAACACTTACTTCATGAGAAGTAAACAGCTCTATTCATAAGTAGCAACATAAATCACAAACTCTTATGAGAGTAATGCATGTGCAATACTGTTAATGATGTTACCGATGGCTTTAATCAAGATGTTAAGATAAGGACCCAGGCTCTAATGTACACAAAGAGCAGCTGTCAAGCAGTCTCATGTGTCAACCCAGTCTCAATCCCAGGAAGTCTCTGCCACCCTCATAGGGAAGACCCAAGTCCCAGCTACAGTTAAGTTTCATACCAACTTTATACGGTACAATGGCCAGAAATGTAATGCACATCATGTTAGAAGAATGGAAGAGAATAGCTTATGTCAGTAAAGGATTACATTCCTGATCAAGTGTGTTTTTGGTCGGTCTAAGAAGATGACCAAAAACATATCTAACTCCAAGTTGATTTGTTACCCTAACCAGAAGGACGCAGTAATGGGGAAACAGGATGAGTAAAAGCAAAAAACAAGAATTACTCTAAAATTTTTACTCTAGTGAACATTTTTAATTAACTTTTTAAACTAACGCTGTATAACTGACTATGGTAACATTAGGCTGTTTAGCTTTTTTATTTAAAATCAGAATATAAATAATTTACATTTGCTGAAGGAGTCATAATTCCAGTTTTCCTAATATGGGTCTAAAACTTCCACCTAGCCAGAATCTTTTTAAATGTTTGCTTAATTTGGTTAATTCCGCCCCCCCCCCCCCCGTTACAAAAAGGCACAAAATTTGCAGGCTCTGACAAAATAGTTATTCTTAAAAGTTTGCAAATAGTTCTGATACTTGGACAAGTGATATGCCTGTATAAACACACGTTTAACCAAAACAAACAAACAAACAGTCCTGGTCAGCTACTGATGGCTACCACAGCTCCAATACTGTAAAATACCCTTTGCCTTGCAGGTGAAGACACACAGAAAACACACCATTGTGAAAACAGTGGTGTGAAAATTCAGTTGCAGCTGGAGTACATACCATACAAGCACCAGGAGAACATTCTTAGACACAAGAACATGAAAAAAGAGACAGCAGCACAATGAGAATCCTGGAATGAACAGCTGCAGGAGGAACCCACCCACCCGTGGCTGCATCTGCTGGTACAGTCATCCCAAGTTCTTACGTAGACTAGTAGCTGAAAGAAAGGAATACCAGCAACTCTGTGAGCTTCAAATATACTTCACTTATTTGAGAAGCCAGGGAGTTATTTAGGGTTCATTTATATTTGTAAAGAGGATGAAATGGAATGTCAGATACTGACAACAGTAATTGCCATAAAGACTCTAAGTTGTAGTGCTTTAAAATACCTAACTGCCTCTAAAGTTAGATTAAGGGGATTCCAAAATGCTAAGAATACAGAGTATGGCAAAAACTTGTGAAATTAACCCCAGCTTTATAAGATTATGCAAACAAAGGTAATGATAACAATAAATAATAATGTAAAAAAAAAAAAAAAAATTAAAAACTCAAACCAAAAAGCCACCATCACAAAACAAGAATAAAAAACACACAAAAAAACAACCACTCCATATCTGTAGGGTACTACTCCGGGATATTTCTTTGTTTGGTCTCTGGTAGGTTCCCAAGCTATGACAGACCAAAAAATTAAATACCTCAACTCTCAAAACAGCATTTGACCTTAGAGATGGAATTGCACAGAAATCAGCTTTTTAGCATTCATTTGTGAAGAATTCACCTACAAATAACATTTTAAATTCTGAAAAGTGTATACATGTTATCTTCTCTATTACCCCAAGTAAAAAGTGGTATGAGTTTGCAAGTGAGCTTTGCACTTGCAGGCAGCAACTAGAAAAGGAAAGCACTTATCTGCTGACAAAGAATTCACCGAGAGTTAAGGAATCTAGTTCTGAATGCCACCAGTAAAGCCATGGCTTCCTATTGTCCCCAGCCACTCGCTTCAGCAGAACATGATGGGTGGGAAAGCAGGATGGGGAAGAAAAACCCCTTCTACAAAATAATTACAGCCAGCTCCCAGGATAGACTCTGAAAAGGAGAAAACTTCACAGAGAAATTCACCTATGAAAAGTCAGAGTACACCAAAAGTAACACGTTCCCTCTGCTCCGCCAGGCTACCCCAGACAGCTACTGTGTTTTGCAAAAGTCAGATCGCTTGGGTGCGTGGCTTCACGCCTAAGCAAAGGAATCATAATAATCAAGTTGAGAGAGCACAGCAGCATGAATTACACACAATTCAATTTCAAAAGAATGTGTTGCTGTCTTCTAGCTGGGTCACATGCAGCAGTCTTTTGTCAGCACTGTTGCTGAAACATCCAGAAGCAGCTTTATTTACATTTATAAATAGTCATAATGCTGACAGTGTTGACTGAATATTCTTTAAAAAGTCATCAGTCCTACCAAATAGTTACTAATGTATGACATGAAGTCTTCCAGGATGCACCTAGAAAGCAGTGGATTTTCTACTCATTTTAAAAACATGACAAGAAGTAATCTCCACCTTCAGATGGGACTTTCTGATGACTGTCATACAGCAGTAGTTAAAGTTTGGCCATAGACAGAGTAGGGTGACCACAGACCACTCTTGACTGAACACCTATCATTAGGTTACTCGTTTACATTCACCAGTAACACAGATATGTGCATTCAAGAAGGTGCTTATAGCTGGGGGCATTTCACTTTACTGTATATAAACAAAGCAGCTATTGCCTAAAACACCTGCCTAGGTGCATTCACCATCCCTGGAGGTGTTCAAGAGATTTGGAGATATGGCAGTGGAAGACACAGCGAATAGGCAGGGTTGATGGTTGGACTAGATGTTCCAAACGAAATGATTCTACAACTCTATATATTAGATCAGGGTTTTCTGAAAATATCTAACCAACTCCTGTACCCTACCAGTATGTCAGCATGCATCAGCAAAACATTTCTCGCCATTTTTTTGTCAGGATTGCTTTGATGCAGACCCAAGCACGCTAAGCAAGAGCTAATCAGAGATCCATTTAAAAGAAAAAAGTAAAAAATATCACACTCTAGTGCTGATGGTCTCCCAGTTCGACTGCTGGTTTGTGCATCCACCTCCGGCAGGCTCTGTGGTGAACATTCAACTTCTGCCTGCCAGTGCCTGACAAGCTCAGCCATCAGAGCAGTGGTTCAGTGGAAGGGAACAGCTTGGACATGGGACAGCACTGACTACTGAGCATTCACAATTTCACTTTCCTCCTCATAGATCTACACAGACTTTTAAAGACAATCTTTGGTCAAGCTAACTAGTCATCTGATTATACCCTTCTTAACAAATGCTTCAGTAGTTTTCAAGCAGACAACTGTCTGGAAAAAGATGAAACTTGCCTAAAATAACCTTGTAATCTTTAAGAGATTTTCCACATACTTCAGAAAGAAATAAAAGCAATTTCCAGAATGTTTGAAATAATTTGGTTATTTTCAGACCTCAGTGATATTAACTTTGTCCATGAAGTTCTATTATCTGCTGACCATCACATGCTTACTGATGTATAAAACAGAGCAAGTTGGCTGCTGCCTGTACATTCTAAAACAATAAAATCAAGTACCTTGAATGCTCTCATCTAGCAAAGGAAAACACAGCACAAAATGCCTGTCTGAAAGTAATCATTTCAGTCTAAGTAAACATCAAGTGTACCTAAGACAAGAATGTTAGTATGGTTTATTTCCTGCCTATCAGACACAGCTACATTAACACGGGTCTGATATTCTGAATTGATGGTAAATGAAATTATTCTTTCAAAATTTAGATTTGTTAAACAAGCCTTCCACAAATTTCATATCTGAATATTTTCTGATAGTTTTTTTTTTTTTTTTTTTTTTTTTGGAAAGGTCAGTGTATGGGAATTGCAGAATCACAGCCTGAACCTCTGATTGATCACCTGGGGCGAGCAGTGAGTCAGCCATGGGAGCACAGGTGAAGGCAATT